>JAYMSP010002027.1:0-26819 GCA_036897095.1 Plantago elongata | reverse complement strand
ATATATATATATACTTATTTTATGATATAATAATATTTTTTACATTTACATTCTATAATACAGCTTATATTTTATAATAATTGATTGTGTGATTGTGGTGAGAAGAATTTTCCCTCCTAATAGATTGTGTGATTGTGGCTAGTCAAGTACAACTACCAATAGTGGTGACTGGTGATTGAACACCAATTGGACTGGACTCTGTGTATGTAATGTGGCAAAAGCTCTCAAACCCCAAAGCTTCCAAAGAATATAAAGCCCAGTTAAGTGCGTACCTGAGCCCATCTAGTATCCAGTGCTCTCCCATATATAGACTCTAGTTGTACGAAGTCCGAACGAATCATAATTTTAGTGAACACAAGTCTAAAATCTCGATCATTTGAGCTAAAAAGAACTGAAGCCTCTGCAGGACAATCATATTTTATTTATTAACATTACTTGAAAGTTAAAACTCTTTCTAATTCCGATTTTAAACTCGAACTTTAACGTTTGAGCTTATTTAATTATTTACCAAAAAATAAATAAAACACTTTCTAACGCTTCTGAGTAAGAGTGTTCGTACTTTTAAGTTCTAACTTTTAACCAGGCAAATTACGTGATATAGATTTCGCATTGACGATTGACTACCCGATTAGAATATATTAACTACTATAGTTTTTTCTTGAATTATTAAGTAAATCACTCTCGTGTAGTCCCATTCGTACTAAGTGAAAAATAATACGTTTGCAGTTAGTACTGGCTAGTATTAGTACTGTACTAAACATTAACAGCTCAAAAATCTAAGTGGAGTGAGCTTTTCATCAGAACAAGGCCAGGCCCTTTTAACTTTTCAATTGCCATATTTATGATGTGCACTTGACCCAATTTAACTCTCCCATACCTTTCCTTTTCAACTTTTGCTTTTCCATATTTTGGCATTAATATCATTTGAAAATTTGTACTACTTGGGCCACTCGGCTACCCTCTTGTCACAGCTCACATGGATACATATAACATGTCTATATGAGATTTTAGATTTTAATGTTCATAAAATTGCAAATTTTTAAAAATTTCAAGGGACAAATAATAAACTTGTAGACTGACAGTACCTTTGTGTTTCCGAGCCAAAGTTTCAGCGCAAGAAAATCGAAGTATATACTTTATTCGATATAAACTCTTTACGGGTGTAGTTTTTGCAAACACATATAGTAAGATTTAGAAGATAAAAAAGAATCATAAAGTCTAGAAGCAATTTCGTCACAAGTTTTGTCGAATGGATTCAAGTGTTATGGAATAAGAACTTATCATCAAACATTCATGATAAATGATCTATTGGGAGGTAAAAAAGTATAAATGAATTGAATTTAACAACTAAAGATTATCAGAAGACAATGATACCCTACATATCAACACTACAATTGTTCAATCAATGTTTCAATATTAACAACGAAACATGTGAATCTTTCTATTGCAAAGATAATCGGGGTAAAAAATATACTATTCGTAATAAATTAATTATGTCGAGTATACTATTACATATTCACGATACCATTATTCTATTATGGCAAACACGTGATATGTTATTATTCTAAACGTAACTGTTATTTTACACCGAAAACAGAGGACCCATACGATTGAATGAATTGTCATTTTACTATGCGAATAACATACATGAACATGAAGTAGCCTTAGAAGCACAGCTAGCACAATTGAAACAACACATTGTCGTCGGTCCTTTAGCATGGCGGAAAATGAAATACATGGTCAAGATTAATCTGATTAAATTACACAATTACACAATTGGTGATAGTGAGAGTTGTAAATTGAATGTAAGATAAGGTTTAAATGGAAGTGGACTTGGACCAGCCAAGAGTTGGATTGGACTGAACTGGAAGTGGGCCTGGGTAAAAGAAGAGAAGTACTGTAATCTGTCCGACAGTAGTGGCAGTGTTGCACGTGGGCTTGGATTTGAACCTGAACTGGGCTAGTTACCGGGCCCACCACACGTCAAGTCCGATTGACCGGACAGTGCGGGATTCTCGTACGAACCATCATCTGACCTTGCCTGCTCTCTTTCTTTGACCATTTTACATGCATTTTTGCTTTTTAAGACCCAACCAATATTGCACTTCTAGCTTCCATTGCATTCACTCTTTTTATATTTCACCATTATACTCTAGTAAATACACAATATATGATTACTTTTAATTTTGACAAAATTTTATAATGTAATTGAGATGTAATCTATCCCACATCAGATAAATAATAAGAAATATTCACTCCAACTCAGTTTTAATTATTCGAGGAGATGAATATAAGTTTTAAAATAGAAGTGAATAAAGTAAGAGATATGATAATAAATTAAAAATTAAATTGAATAAAGTATAAAAAATATTAGTGAATAAAGTATGTGATACTAAACAAAGTTAAAGTGAAACTAGGAGTGGAAGCAATTTATATGAAGTTTAAAACAATATTTATCTCAACGAAAATGTTAATTTGACTGCTCACCATGGTAAATGATAATGTTAGAGAAAAATGTTGATGTTAAAATATTTTCATTATATATCACAAAAAGTGTTACAGATAAATAAAATTATTTTAAAAATATGATTTATGTTTTAACATTATCATGTATGCTACTCACAATCCTTAAAGATTGATTTTTTTTTCTCCATTTTATGTGAAAAACATTGATTATTTTCAATATGAACCTTTAAGCATTCTAAATAAACTTTTTTCAGTATGTCTGCTATTTTCATTTTAATTTTTTTATGTTTTCGTATCAGAATATTTAATGTTTTTGTAGTGATTGTATAACAGTAAGCTTCGGTTAAAACGAAGAGGATTATCTTTGTGAGAATTAAGTTCATGGTACAAATAAAATGTTTAATGGTTACATAATACCTTTAAAGAAATTCACCACAATGTCCAAACGTTCCCAAAAGAAGCTAAGGTCCTTTAATTTGTAGTTACAAAATATTCATTCAACCCCATAATCAATTTAGGGTTTGTAATTGTTACGTTGGACAATATAACACATCAGTTCCACTTCGATTGAGGCTCTCTAATGATTTAATATATAACTCTAAACTAGATAATTCGTATTTTGAAAATTCTCCATTAATCTGACTTTTTGATATTTTTTTCAAAAAATGTCGCATGTTTGAGTTACAAATATTTATTGTTATTGGAGAGAATTTGCAATGTACCTTAATTAGATATAAACATACCATAATTTTAAACACAAACATCCCCATAATAGTTAAAACTAATGCTCCCTTTATCCCAATAAAAACATCCTAGAGGCGGTAAGTGGTTATAAAGGAATGATGGGCAGGAAAAAATAGTGAAACTAGTGATCATAAAGTAGGTAAATGAAGAAAATAAAGAATCATTAGATCATAAATCGTGCATGTATTGCTTGTTTGCATCATAATTTATGTTCTCACAGTAAGAAAATTGATGGGATAAAAATTTTCAATTCATAGATTAAGATGTTTGTAACACAATTTCTTTTAGAAGTTTCTATTATAACAAGCTCGATAATACTTTTTAAACTATTAAATAATTTTCTTTTTAAATATTTCTGTCTCCTTAGAAATCAAGGATGCAGAGAATACATATCTTGTTCAAGTAAGGTCATAAACAATTTTCTTTTATTACAATCGTAACTAAAGTTACCACCAAACGTTGAAATAAGGGTTGGATTGTTTAGAATGGGGTGCATGAGCATGACTACTGCCTCGGATCTCATCCTAAACCGCAAATCCTAATTAAACCATGACATCGATACGTGGATTGTTCCCATGTTTCATGGACTTTGGTTCTCCATGTATCGGGTTCTAAAGCCCTAATAGTGCATTGTACCCTTAAGGTTTAGAATGTATCTAATATGATAAATTAAACATTTATGAACAAATTAACTATTTTTAATATTGTCTAATATTTTTATATAAATTTTTAGTTTAATAAGGAGTATTTAAAGTTTTAATAGTGATTGTAAAATATTTACTAAGTGTTAGAATTGTGTTTGTCAATAATAGATACTGGTTGGAATAAATTTTTTAGTGGTTTACATAATACCACGTTGTCCAACAAATTTCCAAAACAATGTCCTTAATTCGAAAGTTACAAAATATCCAATTCAGTCCTTGTAACAATATTTAAATTCTCAAAATTAACTCCAAAGTCGTTTAATGATTTGTAATCAATAACACAAGTACATAATCCAATATATAGTATCAAAATCGAATGAGGCACCCCGACTATTCAATAACACTATACTAGTCAATTCAAATATATCAAAATTTGGAAAATCTCCATTAGTCTAACTTTCTTCTTCTCAAAACTTTCATGGAAGATCGATGTATTCATAACCGTTGATGGATAGTTACATATCGGTGATATATGACTGTCATTCACGGTGATATATGACTGTCATTCACCTTTTTCTTTTAAATGGAAAAATAATATTGTGATCTCGGACCAACCCGCAAAATTAACAATCAGCTGGTATGATGTTTGTTTGAATATTAAAAATCTATTAATTTCAATACATTGTTTAGTACTGGGAGTCTGGGACATACTCATATATGGGAGTATAAATGTCAAAATTATATCAAGGATGTGAATAAGCATGTGTAACTTGTGATCATTTTTACTAGCACTATTTATTTATTTTTCTCTGAAGAATTGACAAGATGTAACATAGTCCTAACTGTGTAAACTTTTAAAATCAAATTGGCAATAAAATGGCATAGTGATAAATATTTATCGATCTGATAATACTCCTAGAATTCACAGAATATATAGAAAATGAGCATATCAATAGTAGGTGAAGTGACATTAGAAGAATGATTGTGGAACTTTCTCAAAGATCAATGCAATCACAGAAAGGGTTGAAAGCAAATGCGAATTATATGCTCGTTGTCGGCCAATTTGATTCATTTCAATTATTAACCAAATAAAAACAAACCATTTTTTTCAAAGTTTTCTGCCAATAAATATTCTCACTACATACATCATACTACATGGAATCATGATTGAGTACTGGAAAAACAAAGAGGACAACAAATGGAATTGTACTTGTTTGTTTTAATTTTCCCAAAAACTCCATACAGTTATATTATCCGGATCAAAATTTTTTTTTATAAAAAATTTATTCCTAAATAAAATTTTATAGTAAAAATATATTTTTTATAATAAAATATGTACATACTTAAATGTCATATTTATTGAATAAAATTACTAAATATTAAACATGACAAGTTAGATGTGTTTTTTATCTAACAAGAAGGTTCATATCTAGATGAAATACTATTTACACGGAAACTAAAGATATGCTTACCATTCAAAAGTTTAAATTACTATCACAAATAATTTTGATAAGTATTTTTACATATTAAAATTTATAATGAAAATCATATATAAATAAATATTATAGCATATTATGTCATTTATTACTATATGAAGGTATAATTATTTAAGGCGGGATCGAAAAAAGTAATGGAATATGACAATGTGGAGTTTATTCTTATTTATAACTGTTCCTAAATTGAAATCGAAATTTTTTATGATTATAAAGAATTTATTTCTTTATTAAAATATTCGTTTGAAGTTTTAATTTACTGTATATACCTCGTAATGAATATCCAGCTTTTTTATCAGGTAGTAGTACAAAATAATTCAGCACAATGCATACCAATTATTTACAAGAATCAATAGCTAAATTGTACTACAAATTAAGCAATAATCATACGTAGGGATTGTACTTATTCACTAACTATCTTAAATTCCAAACAATACTGATCAAACCGTTGGGAGGAAAATTTTATTTTATATATACTAGAGTGAAATAATGTTATATTAAATACATTAAAGTGAGAGTGACTAATTTAAGTACATTACTGTAACTACTAGTCCAATTGTAGAACTCCGATCGATTTTCCGATCAAAATTGATGATGTGGCGCCGGACGTACGATTTTCTCTTCGAATTCGTATTTGACTCGTAGTTTTATATTTTAAATTGAAATACGGAACACGTGTCGCGTACACATTAATTCTCGGTATAAATTGTGTATTATAATTATAAAATAATTTTAAAAATTGTGAAAAATATTTTAAGAATTATAAAAATTCATTTTACATTTTGTTACAAAAAAAAAGTTTTAATTAAAATAGCATTAGCTATATAGCTCTCATATTCTGACAGTTGACTCGTATCTGACTTGAATTTTTTAAATTCAAATTGAAATACGGGACACGTGTCACTCTTTTGTAATTTTTGGGTATAAAATGTTTAATATAATTAAAAAATAATGTAAGTAATTCTGAAAAATATTTTTAAAAATATAAAAAAACCATTTTACAATTTGTACATATAAAAAAAATAAAATAAAATTTAAAAAATACGATTTGCTACAATAAAAAAAGATAAATCACATACAAAATTTAAAGACCCAAATGTTACTGTAGAAAATTGTATTTTTTATTTAATTTTATATGTATTTAAATGATTTTTTAAAAATATTTTTAAAAATATTTGTGAATTGTATTAAACAATTTATACCCATAAATTAGCTAATGCAATTTCAACTTTTTTTATTGTTTGTAAAATTTTTTAAATATTTGTAAAAAAATGTAAAATAAATTTTTATAATTTTTAAAATATTTTTCATAATTTTTAAAATTATTTTGTAATTGTAATACATAATTTATACCTAGAATTAACGTGGACGCGACATGTATCCCATATTTAAATTTTAAATACAAAAACTACGAGTCAAATATGAATTTGGAGTGAACATCGAATGTCCGGCGGCCACATCATCAATTCAACCAGAAAATCGATTGGAGTTACTTAATTAAACGGTTGGTTGCAATAGTATATTCAAATTGATCACTCTCACTTTAATATAACTAAAATAACATTGTATCATTCTAGTGTGTTCAAAATGAAATCTTCCACACACTTAACTGGCCCTTAAGTTCTACTGCTATGAAGTGAAGTACCCACACACATATAATACTTATACTTTGCTCCATTTTTCAGTATATACTATTATATAATATTTTATAATTCTTCATATAAGTTCAATTGAATTTTATTTAGATTATTAAATATAAAATGGAGGAAATATAATCCAACAATGTAACATTATATATGACGATTAACATATATTTAAACGGTGAATATATATGTGGCTGCAAACTCGGGAACCAATTTCTTGAAAATATAGAAATCCATGAAATGACAACACTAAAAAGTTTCTAATAAAGTGCATATGGTATAATAATCTATTTTGAGCACTCAACTTATCATGATATGAGCCATAAAATCAACTGTTGAAATCAAAAATCTGCCCCTTATTATAAGCTTTTACTAACATAAAATATCAATCAACATGACTAATCCCATACAGTATTACAATACATAACATAAGTATTATCCAGGACCAGGTTATAGCAATAGTGTTTAACTTCAAACTACTATCTAATTCTATACTAGAAATATATATAGTGAGCAAGTCTAGAGAAAATAGTATATGATCGATCACGCCAAAACTAATTAAAGATTGATGAATAGATATTAATCGAAGTAGTACTACTACTGACTATTAACCCGTACAAATATTATTGAAAGGAAATTAGAAGACCACATTGCTAATTACCAAACATGAAAATTAATCAAAACATAGATAGATAGGTATAGCTAAATAAGCGTCACCATAATCTACTGGCAGATTCTTGAAAATGACTGAATAACAATAACGACAAATTAATAATAATTGCTACATGATCCCTATTATTATCATTATGCTCATAAAATTAATAATAATAATAATAATAATAATAATTTTATTAAAAGTTGATCTGATGACCCTAGTGAAGTGCAATTGCATGAGTTAATTAGCCTTGATGATCACCTGGCGGCGGAAACACGGCGGAGCAGCCACCTTGTGCCGGAGGAGGAGGTGGACGCTTCCTTTTCTTCTTCTCATAGCTAATCCCTCTCGCTTTACTCTGCAGATCACGCACTTCACGAAGATACAACCTTACCGCTCTTGCACCGAACGGATTCGTCTCCGGTTTTCCCCCGTTCTCCTCATATGCCGCTCTTAGACGGCCTATCAGCGCATCGAGGCTGCCCCACGCCTGCCGGAGGGGGCAAGGGCACGGAGCGGGTGGGTTCGGGTGCCCGTAGAACGGGCAGATGGGAGTGTGGACTTTTGTTTTCCCGAACTGATCCAGGTACCTGAGGAACTCCAGGACGTGGGCCCCGCTGCACCGGTTTAGGGATAGCGGAGGCCGATGGTTCTTTAGGTACTGGCCGAATGTGTTCCAGTCGCGACGTTTTTGGTTCTCGTAGCGGCTCAGCGTTGTGCCGGAGGTTGTGGATGATGTTCCGGCGGCTGCTGATGAGGATGTGGTTCCACTCCCTGTCATCACAATCAAAAGGCAGTCTGTTAAAAATAGTTAATGTTCTTATTACCTTGGAAGTTTTAAGTCGGTACCGAACACTTGCAAGTAAGTATGACTGATCGGAAAATACTCAAACAAACGTCTGTCTCTATTTTTCTGCTTTTGTACATGACATTTAGAATTAGAATCTCTGATAATCGAAAAATACTGAAACGTCTCTATGATGACCGAGAAACGTCTCTGAAATTCGAAACTTTTTAGAACATTTAGAATCTCCGGTGATCGAAAAGTACTAAAACGTCTCCGTTTTTCATCTAATCGAAATCAAATTCAAAATGTTGACTAAAATAGGAAGATTGATTACCATTGTTGATGCTACTTTCAGAGTTGGAGCTCTCCATTTCAGGAAAGGAAGATGGATCCATGTTGAAAACTTAGTGAAAGTTGGACTTAAGGGTTGAGCTTCATTGTAGTACAAGATTAGGGTTTGTGATTTGGATAGAAGGGAAAAGAGGGATTTGTGTTGATTTAGAGTTTGGAACGTGAATTTATAATAGGGGTACTACTACTACTACTACTACTAATACTACTACGTCTGATTTGATTTGATTTGATGTATTAGAGACGGACAGTAACTAGTTGTGTTTTTCCATTTCTTTTATGGTTTTGTTGATGTTTTGTGTGTTGGTGTCAAATAGGGCAATAACACTAAAAGGAAGAACCAAAAGGGAAAGAATGAAAGGTATTTTTATTGATGGAAGCATGAGAGAATTGCCATATTTGTTGAGAAATGGACATGGCTAGCTAGCTCTAGGTAGATGCAAAATAAGAGGTGTGTGTGTTCACAATGTTTATAAATAGGGTACCTGTATGTATGTTTGAGTGAGTGTGTTAATCAGATTGATGGATGAATAGATGGATGGGAAAAGAGATACAGAAAAGGCCAAGGAGATCTCTGTTGTTGGATTTGATTTTCCCTTTTCTTTTCTTTTCTTTTACTACTTTGGATTCTTGTTTATTGGTTCACAAATGGAGTATGTATTTATTAAACTAATAAAGGAGCTACTACTACTATAAGAAGAGAAGAGAATCCTGAATCAATAGTGAATGATGTTGAAATTGTGACTTGTTTTATTTAACAACTGTCACAAGAAGAGCTTCTTGTTCTTTTTTATTTCATTTCCCTTGTTTAGGGTTTTTTTGGAAATGGAAAGAAACAGACAGCAGTGATGAGATAAAGACATCAAAAAGAAGTTGAAAGATGGGACTTAATAATGTTATATGTGTAGTATGTATGTTCAAGAAAAAAAATACTACTACAACTTCCAATTAATTGTTTCTCTACTCAATTTAAGTTTATTTAATGTGGCCATCCTTGTCCACTCACTATATTTATGCATTCTGTTCCATCTCATGAGCCTAGTTCTAGTAACTTATTAGGGGACGTTCAAATTGTAAGTTAAGAAATTTTTTAATTTAGTTTATGATGATTTTTACTTATTAACCGAACAAACAGTACATCTCTCAGATATTCATTGGGTTTTTAAACAAACCGGAACTATTTACTCTCTTGTTTCGCTAAATTATATATACAACCAATTTCTAATTTGGATTTCGACTATGTAATAGCTCAACATATGTTAAAATGGTTCAAGACTGTGGTGTTGATTCCTGCTGCAAGAAGACCATACATGTTGAAAAGTTTCATGGAAGCTTATGTGTATATGGACAATCTACAGTGATGAACAGTGATAAGTGCCCAATCAAGAATTCTTTTTAAGTCATTATAGTAGTACTAGATTAGCATACCATCTAAGTCCTGTTCAGGGCACAATCCTATTTCTATCTCTAAGTCAACATATACCATATTCAAGTTTCTAAGGTTAAACCCTCTCTCATGGCAAACGCTCACTTAGTGGCTAGCCCGGTTTACTGTTCAAATGTCGGTTTAAAGATCATATGTTGTGTAAGTTGGAATTTGTACGTTATTCACTACAACTATTGCATATCTCGGAATGTAAAACAACATTAGATCATGAATCGTATATGCTAGTAGGCGAACTGGACTGAGGAGTACTTATGACATCCTGAGTTTATATCTTGAGAGACGATAGTCTAATATACCACACCAACATCACACATATAATCATTATGAATTTAACTTCAAACATCGTGCGTCAAAAAGTACTACATTGATTTCTTAGAAACATAATGTATGTAGCGCAATATGAGATATATAATTGAATATGTGATGTTGACGTGTTTGCACTGTAACTGAGCATATAATAAAAAGGTCAATCGTAAAACATATATACATGATTAATATTGTGCTTCGTTACCGTTATCAAACTCTTCAATTCTATATATAATTGGAGTACATTCCACACTGTAAAGTCACATCACAATTAAATAATAATACTGAGAAAAATTTATCAAGCGTTGATCATGAATTGCTATGGAAGCCAACCTCCCACTCAGAGTTCAAAAGCACTCGGTAGCCATACCATGAGCCTTTTAGAACGACCAATATAGAAAATTTATAAACAAAAGGATTAATCAAGAGATCGAAAGTTATAAATTAATATAACTTAATTGCAAAAGAGTTTGAAAATTTTGGGGACTGAACAAGGAGACGCAAAAGAAAAAGGGATCCATGTGAGCACATAAGAGAATGAGAAGGACTATAACATAAAATGTGAAGTAGAGAAATGTCATACAATCTCTCTTACTTTTACCAAGACAACCATTAGTTCATCTTCTTCATCTAGTCAAAAGAAAAGAAAATGTTGTTGTCATTTTGTATTGTTTAGCAAGAAATAGTTTAAGTACTCTATGCTTACAAATAGAGTAGGTTCTATTTATTTTGTGTAACTTGAGCCAAAATCCCTTGTCAAACAAATACTACAAATCAAGTTCTTCTTACACCTAATTAATGTTTCACTTGTCGCTTTCTAAATTTTATTTACTTCCTCACAGCATTAATTAATACTATTTCCTAACTAAGACTCCATATCCACGTCACAAAAACTAACAAATTGAGATTAATCTTGTTTGAAGGCTATCTTTGAATATCTCCCATAATTCCACTTGTGTCAGATCGTGGACATGTCCATTTCCAGCCCCTCCAATTCAGTTAAAGCCAACTCTTCTTTTTCAAGAGTTCTCAAATCATCCAACATTAACGTCATAAATCCGGTTTCGATTTGATGGAAGCCATATATAAAGTTGAGTATTGGACGACAAAATACATTTCAGCAGGTAATTTTCTTCCAACTAATAAATTGGATGTTTGAGTTATATTTTTCGTTTTTAAAATAATAAAGTTGATATTGTTTGATTATGATTTTTAAAAGGAATCATGTGTATGTGAATTTATACGATATCTATTATATATTGCATTAGTTAAAGTTTACATCAGCTAAACATAAGGAGTTACAAGTTGCAACTATCATCAAGAGTATTGATGAAAGTTCAGTGTATTATTGATGACCATCCATGAGAATTCACCTCTAGTAAATTGACAGGAAAGGTGGACAAAATGGTTCGATCTACTATTACACATGGTGCAAATGAATAATCTTGTATACATGACATGTACAAGATGTATGTCCATGTCCGTATGCGATGTGATAATGTTTATGCCAAGATTGTCACCAATTGTCAAATCAAATGACCCTACATTATAAATTGTACATGAAAAATAAACAAATTGATCTATAATCAGTGATACTTCAATGCTGCCTAACAGCCTATGATTCATAGTCATAGGTAAATAAATGGCAATATTGATTGAACACTGTTTACAGACATGGTGGAAGACTTTAGAACAGTAAAACGTTGTCCATGAAGAGTATTCTTGGCACAAGTAATTCATAAATTGACGGATAACTAATAATTCGACGCGTATAAGATATTCTGAAATTTTTAAAATAATTCTTAATTATAAAAATTCTAATTACCCAATATGAGAAACATAAGTTTTTTAAAGTTATTTAATCGAACTTTACTACTAAGATCATTTCAAATAAAGTACATCGAATATAAGAAATGTCAAAAAAGCAAATACATCACGAAGGTAAAACTACCATAGTAGAATACACTATGATTCACAATATGAGGAATATTCATGGACTCTTATTCAGTCATGGTTGGATTGGATGTCCATTTCTTGATGTGGATCGTATTTAATTTATAAGTTTATTAGGTGGATTCATAATTGCGTAATAGAACACATGTTTAGATATGATACGGGGAAGGAATAAAACATGGGTCTATATTCGAAGGCACCATTTGCCATGAAATAGTTATTACTGATAATTGATGTTAAATGTGAAGTAGTGTAGAAGACTAGAAGATGATCCATGATAGATCAAGATATTGAAGTGTGATATAAGCAAAGAATATTTTTCCTATTCCACTTCACAGGCATCTTATGTATTTTGTATATGGATAATTTTATTTTCGGGGCCAATGCAATCCGTATGTCTTTACACTCTTGAAAAGTTAAAGCATATGTCGGACGGTGTTATATATCTCAAAAATAATTGATTGGGTCGATTATCAACCATGAATGTACATTAGTTTTTTTAAAAAGTAAAAGTTTATTCATAAATCGAGAGAACTATGTAAACATAAGGCAGTTTACGCAGTAACAATGAAAAGCTAAACGTCCAACCAACTAACTAAAACAGAGCTCAATTAACCAAAACAGGAACATATTTTATGTCTCCCTCTATAATAATTTTTAAGCGTAAATGAATAGGTTTTTTGAAATATTTGACGGTCGGATAGAGTTTATAACACAAAGTCTTGATGAAAATTAAACATATATATAATCAGGGAAAGGATGAGACAAAACATTCGGACACGAATAATTGGGCTAAAGCTTATAAGCTATGGCAGTGTTTTGGATTTGATATAGTAGATGTGTATTATATATATGTCCCTATTTTGAGGTACCAAACCATGACTCTTTATTTGCACCTACTAGAGGATGCGACAAGAAGCGTGTTACTCGATTAATTTACTGGCTAATTAAATTACCCTAAATTATTGTGACTAGCTAATTTAATACTTGTATTTACGTACGGGATTTATATTATTATTATTGTTCTTCCTCCAATCAATGTGAAAAAAGCTGCCAACTTACATATAAAATTTGGAATCCATCAAACTATTGATTAATTAGCCCCAACAAGGAAACTATTGATTAAATAATTTTGGAATTAGGACATACTAAAACTAGTACATAGTGGCAGAGCAGAATTTGGAAAGCTGATGGACTTTAGTACCGACTTGTGCCCGTGTAGCATGTTGAAATAGGCATGTGATCAGTAGAGTTTCAAATTAAACGATTACTTTATGTATCATCAAATATCTCAAACAGTCATACCCAAGAACATTGCAACCATTTGTATAATAATCTATATGTCCACGTATACGACGAGTGTTAAAATAAACGCATCGCATCGATATACTAAATGCAGATTAATTATTTTACTCTCAATGAAGCTTTTCGGACGCAAATATCTTCGTGCATATATGTGTCCTATCGAACGAGAATGGACCACATAAGTTTCTTAAATTGATCATGTGACAGATTTATAACAACGTTAACCACCTATGGGTAATTATTACAAGTACATGTGTCCTAAACGATAGTGATGATCCCTAATTTCCAACATACTATAATCACATTTGGTATTTATTACTCCTATTATTCAACCACTGGACCAAAGTGGTCCTAATACGTTCTTCAAGGTTATCTTTTCACTTTATTTACCTTGAAAAACTAGCTTTTGTTTTACCACCTACTTGTCCTTGCTAAAATTTATCCCGGGGTTATTTGGATCAATTATGAAACCTTACTTGTACTATTAGTAAAAACATTGACACAGTGAATATACGCATGAGACTTCCGATTAAATTAAATTGTGGTGAAACTAAATTACATAGGTTTCTCTATAAAGAAGGTTTCTTCTCCGGGATGGACCCAGATCCGATCTGACCCGGATCTCCAGATGAATGATACAAGAGACGGATCGTCGCATCTGTTGTGGACGACCCATCTGACGCAATGTGAAAAGAATTTTAGCATTAATCCAATCGTCTACATAAGCACAGATAAAAATTGAAAAAATGAAGAAACGAGCAACAAAACCAGCTTCACCGATTCTGATCAATCCAATGTTAGATAACTAAAACAAGAAAAGTGCATGCATCTTATCTCAATCTCAGAACTAGCAACTCCTGAGAGTTGAAAGCCAGCCAAAATGAACAGACAAAAAGAAAGAACGAAAAACTACACGGGCACAAGAATATATACAAACTGCTGTACAAATCACATGGACAAATGCGGTAAAGAACAAACGAACCACCAGTCAAAACTCACTGGCACTAACTAATAGCCAAAGCTAGAACAATAGCAAAACTGCCTAACAGAGAATGACATTCTCAAACTTCTGTCAACAAAAATTACCTGAAAGAAAATAGGATAAGCATCAAACTGAAACGGGAGTGACTTGATCATATAGACTTGCTTCCCATTTCAGGATCTCCCCCTCGTCTTGGCATTCTCCCGCTGGTTGCGAAAATGACTAAGAAGTTGCTGAGACTGTTTCAGAATAGGATAGCAACCATAGAACAATATGTCAGGGTTGAATACTAAAAAGGTAGCATTTGCACCACAACCCCAAGTGTTTTTACATGAGAAATAAATAACACGTACCCATTATCTATTACTATGATTAGAAGTACTACTGTTCCTACTGGAACACTACCTTATCAGGGAGCATATTGGGTTTAACAAGAGTTCAGGGAATAGATAACGGTGATCAATGAAGTAAAAGGACCTGGCTACAGGGATAAAGAGTTCTGGACTTATTTCAAGAAGACCCACGCACTCTTTCAATTCAAAGATCAACGGACTTAGCGTGCTCTTGTTAATTCCAATATGCTCTCATATAAACCTCCTTATCTACGACCCATAAAAATATTACACTCTGCAAAGGGAGTCCGAGTACCTCATCATCTATATGCAGGAAGGCGTCTTAATGTAAACATCCCAAAAAGTTGAGACTTTTGAAACTTCTGATTACGTGAAACTAGAGTTTATTTTCTTTATAGTTAACGCAACACAGACACGAAAGACTTTTAAGACTTTGGATTACGTAGAACTAGGGTTTATTTTCTTTACAGAGTACGCACACAGAGATGAAAGCCCCTCCTGAACCCCTCACCGCTTACACAAAACCAAAGTGTTTTATCATTTGGGCTATCCCTTAAGAATTTAGTCGTGACAAGCTTCAGAATACATCAAAGAATTAGGTGATAAGATCTTTATACCTTTTCCTTAGCTCTGGGGGTGCCAGACTGAGATAAAGCAACAAGGGGTGGAACGACTCCCTCTTGCAAAACGCTCTGACAATGTTTTGGACTGTTGATACACATCTGCAACAATATTGAGGCAGCATTTTCCTTTCCTCTTTGAGATCCCGTCTCAACAATCTCAACAAGCGGCGGTATACCTTCTTCTCGAGCAATAGCAGAACACCCTTCTGCAACTGTAGATAAATTTGCCAAAACAGCCACAGCTTTGTCAACCAGTTCTGAGTCGGGGTCTATCAGTTCAACCAAATACTTCACTGCCCCTGCTTGGATTATACGAGCCTTGTTGTCATGATATATAGATAAATTAAACAAGGCAGTTGCAGCATCTTTCTTTCCTCTGACAGTACCAGACCCTAAAAGATTCACCAACGCTTTAACTGCACCGGATCGACCTATCTTTATCCTGAACTCATCAATAAGTGAGATACTAAAAAGTGCAGCTGCAGCATTCTCTTTACCACTCGCACTTCCATTTCTCAAGATGTGAATAAGCGGCTCAAGAGCACCTTCTTCTGCGATTCTAGCTTTGATTTGTTCATTAATTGACAAATTTAGAAGTGCAGTAACAGCATGCTCCTGTGTCAGCTCCACCTCAGAGTGTAAAAGCGAAATTAACGGGCCAATGGCCCCACATTGTCCAATAATGGAGCGGTTTTCCATATTGTACTTTGCGAGGAACCGTAATTCTCCGGCAGCTGCAGTTTGGAGTTCTGTTGAGGCACTTTTTAAATCATCAACGAGTTTTTCCACATGGGAAGTAGTCGTGGTGGAATCATGAGCTCCTGAATTGGACGAAAAGGAGAGTGTTCTGGGTGGATTACGCTTTTCCATTTCTCCCATTGTCTTTGAACTGTTGTACGGTTTAGCAGACAAAGAAGCAGCTCCCCTCGCAACTTGGTTCGACGAAGTTGCATTACTGGATGTTATATGACCAGACATATCGCTTACATCGTCATTCTTACCAGATATTCTAGAGACTTCTGTCGAAGTTGTTGGCAGATAATCGGTGCTAGAAACAGCACTTGTTTCTGATTCACTCCTGCTGTGTACATATGAATAATCGGGGGACGACTGATTAAGTTTTTCCGACAAACTACAGTACCCATCTTCACGTCCAGGGGTAGCAGTAACACTTTGAGTTCTGAGACCATCTCCAACTTCAGCAAAGGATTGTCTTGTAGAATTTCTTGCTTCCTGAGCAGTGTGCTCAGAACATTGTTGAACCGAGCCTGCTTCTGGTTTATCAGAGGTTCCAAAGAGTTCTATACGGTTTTCGCTACACCAAGTTTCAACAAGAGCTTTAACTGTGTAATTGGGGATAAGATTCTTGTGTGTTAGCATGTTACCAGTTTTGGGGCATTTCTCTAGTCCATGATCCAACCATTTCTGTATAGCAGCTCGCTCATAAGTTTGGCCAGACGCAACAATTACCGGATCAGACATAATTTCAAAAGATAATGGACAGCGGAAGTACGAAGGAATCTGAATTCCATTTAATGCTTTGAAATTATCCTGCTTAACCAAGAAACCACGAATATGAGACATAAGATCAATGATTTCAGAATTCTGCGCAGTATTGTCTTTGGCCTTCTGTCTCTCCTTTTCGAGTGCAATGCACTCACTCAAGAATTCCTGACTTGATTTAAGACCAAGGGACTCAGTTATGGTCTTTAGATGTTCAGAACCAGGATTTTCACCCTTTTTTTGCCTTTGAAGAATGTCTTCTATTTGATCCGCTAGTTTTCCAAGCTTCATATTTGGTGCTTCCTGCATGTCGAGCATGAACAAAATTTGGAGTTATATATCCACAGGTACAGCTCCTCAATGCCAATAATTAATGTGCGAAAAGGACAAAGGAATCCATAAAACATAACGGGATCACGTAAACAAGAACAATGCAAGAAGCAGACTCGAAGAAAGATCCTTACTTGAGCCCTAAGAAGACTCAGTGTAGTTGGAGATGATTCAGATAGTTTGCATAGCATGCAATACAAGTCAACTGATGAGATCTGGATTTTTAGAATCAAAGGCTTGCTTCGCAGCACCTGTGGATAAAAGATAATTAGTTGATTAGGAAAAAAACAGATGACTGAGAAATCAAACTGCTATAAATTTGATTTGAAGTTGGCAATTTTCTTGGGGCCAATCATAGTTAGACTCCATGAAGTTTGTCATCCAACTGTTTAAGTAAAGCTAAAACAGTGACTGTTTTACCTATTTTGTCCTACATAAGAACACAGAATGCTGAGGTAAGCAATAACTTCCACAAAATCCTTTGGAATTGAAACTCTATTGGCTGTACATAGCCACACCACTCTACTATTCTATACATCTATTTACTAAAAAGATGACATTGTAGGTTGGAGAAAAACCTCAAAGAAGAAATTGTACTCTACCCAGACCTAACGTGTACAGAACTTTTTCCATAGTTGGCACTCTATCTTATAGATTTTTATGTAATTTCAAGGCGAATAACAGAGTACTGAACAAGGGCAATGTGTAGTTAGGCCTAAATGCATGATGCCTGAGCATAAATGTGAGTGCATTTGATACAACAAGTATCCAAGTTGTTTCTTTTGCAATCAAAATTAATACTGACGATTAACAAGAGGAGCTAGGGTATGCATGTACAATTAGAAGCTACTCACAAAAAGAGTCTTGCTCATCTTTGGCGTCCATTTCTCCAGAATTTCTCTAGCCTCATTCACAACAATATCCAGCTCTTCATACTTCTTGGACAAGACCTCGTCCTGATTTGCTTTCTGGTCTGCAGCATTGTCAAGCAAGGGTTTCAAATGCTTCAACAGTGAAGCCAAATCTCTGAAATCCTCATCAGCTGGCATCATCTTTGATGTATTACATGTTACAAGAAGAATGAATCGGGAAATACTGTTGATTAGGCATCTTAACAACGTAAGGTCCATTGCCTGCAATCCATGAAACCAAGAGAAAGAACACTGCGTGAGCAACAATATTAGAATTTTGATAATGTCAAGTGTGGGCAAGTATATAGCAGCAATCACTAAAATCACACATAGCATATCTGAATTAAAAACCTATTAGTGACAAACAGCAATTCAAGTCTGGGATCGGGAAAAAAACAGCGGACTGCTCCTCCGGCAGGAGCTATCGGTTCCGAGCCTGCTCCTGGGATTGAATTCGCGCCTGATCTCGAACCCCCAAACCCTCCGTCATCTGCTGTCGGTACGGATCGATCCGCCCAGCCTGGTCCCGTGCCGCCCGATCCGGCAGCCCTTGATGATCCCTCATCGACAGATAATCAGCTGGATTTATCTGAATCCGTTGTACAAGAAACCCCCCCCAGAAAATCACGTCTCTGACCTATCCGCTGCCAATTTTGAAGCTGCTAAAAAAAACCTAACAACTGCCAATTTGGAAACTGCTGAAGAAACCAAAATCTGGGAGGATGTGATTAAAGGAAATCGATTACCTCAACACGGAAAGGGAATTAAGTATGTAGCGCCTACTATAGTGGATGGGGACCTGGAAATCGTGATTGATGATAAAGATGTTGCATCAGAGCTGCAATTCTGGCAAAATCTTTTTCGTTCTTGGGCGAGAACTATCAATGAACGCCGCAATTTGTAAAACTTCCGGATCTGTACTATAATGAAGAAGGCTTCCTAGTTCGATTCCATTCAAAGGAAGACATGACGGAGGTTTTACAAAGAGAATCTTATTCGATTTTTCGGATGCATATGTTTCTTCATCAATGGACTCAAAATTTCTCTATTAAGGATGATCTACTTCGTGTTATGCCGGTTTGGGTTAAATTCCCACAATTGCCTCTGCATCTGTGGGGAGATAAGACATTGGGAAAATTGCTAGTGCCATTGAAAAGCCTATGTTTACTGACGATTATACAACACGTAAGTTTCGTGTTACTTATGCGCGTTTTATGATTGAGGTTGGTGTTACTAAGGATCTCCAAAAATCGATACCCATCATTAGATAAGATTGTGCAAGCCGTAGAGTATGAGTGGTCGTTTGCCTTTTGTGAGAAGTGTCAACAAATTGGACATGTTTGTGGACACACAACGGAGAACCGAACTCGAGAGAATCCAGCCCTCCCCCTCCCCCCGGGCCCTACTGCAGTTGCTGCTCCTCGGCACACCACTGGGCAGCAACACCGTGAGCCACAACTTAACAGGCAACACGCTAGCACGAGAGTTCGACCACCTCCGGCACGCCCGGTTGATTCTGATGCGTCTACTTCTGAGCAGTTCTTCCAGGTAACACGACAGGGACATTACCACCTATTCAAACACAAAAGGGGTTTGAGGCCTTACGTCAATTGGATGACAATGAAACGCCTCTGACCGAAGCCAATGTTAGCCTAAAATACAAGGGGGCTGAACAAAGTAGCTAAGCATCGTGAGGTTTGCTCCCGCCTCAATTTGCTTAATGTTCATATTGCTGCTTTGTTAGAGACTCAGTTAAGGAACCAAAAGCTTTACGAATAAGGACTCGTTTTGGGAATAAATGGTGCTACTATGATAACTACTCCTATCATCTGAACGGGAGAATTTGGATCCTCTGGAATAATCGGACCAGTTTATACATTGTGGAATCTCGGATCTGGAAGGTACACTCGTTCAGTAGGCTACTTTTGTTTATGCACATAACACTCTAGAAAAGCGTCGTGAACTTTGGTTCTGACATTGAGAGCCTATCCTCGAACGTTTCTGGACCGTGGATGGTCATTGGAGATTTTAATAATGTCCTTGGACCACTAGATAGAGTTGTTGGCAATCCTACCAGTATTACAGAGTTTCAGGATTTAGAAGAGATGGTGGGATCGACAATTCTTGTGGAAAAGGAGATGGAGGGGGATTACTTTACTTGGTCTAATCGACAACACCAGGCTATTATCTATTCACGCATTGATCGAGCATTATGCGACCCTGACTGGTTTGTAAAGTATCCTTCATGTAAGATGCATGTCCTCGAACCTGGTGTTTCTGACCACTCCCCTTTGCATGTGGTAGATTCGGCTTCTGCTCCTTCCCATAAGCCATGCCAGTTTCGATTTATGAATATGGTGTCCTCCCATGTTGATTTCCTTAATATTGTACAAGTTATATGGAACCAACCTGTTCACGGGCAACCTATGTATATATAATGGAGGAAATTACAACTGCTGCAACGGCATCTCAGGCCCCTCACTCGGCAGATCCTTGGCACCACCCGAAACCTTGAGTCCTCGTGCCTGGAGCTTGCACGTGCTTAACAAGCTCTAGCTCAGGACTGGTTCAACACTGGGCTCATCCAGCAAGTCAAGCAATGTATGGAGGATGTGATTAAATGGAATGATTTGGATGAGATAATTGCCGCTCAAAAAGCTAAGGTCCACTGGCTTCGCACTGGAGATGGAAACAATGCGTTCTTCCATGCAACTGTCAGAGAAAAGAACCGCAAAGTAGGCTTATCAAAACTTGTAAACACCGGATGGGCAAGTGTTGACTTCACCAGGGGACCTCGAGCATGAGATTCTTCGTTTTTATGGTAGCCTGGTTGGCACGGCTTCCCGGCAGATCCCAAGCGTGCACATTGAGGCTCTACGCTCCGGTCGCCAACTAAATAGGGATGAACGACTTGAGCTGATCTCCCCCATCACGGAAGAAGAAATATGGGAAGCTCTCAACGATATTGGAGATACTAAAGCCCCGAGAATTGATGGATACAATGCGAAATTCTACAAATCTACTTGGAGTATAATCAAAGGTGATGTTATAAGCTCGGTCATGGATTTCTTTGACTTTTAGCAACTCTATGCCGCGACCAACTGTACATTGGTTACCCTCATCCCGAAATAAGCTAGTGCATGTACTATGAAAGATATGAGACCGATCTCATGTTGGTCTACCATTTACAAAATCATCTCGAAAATCCTTACTCGAAGATTGGGAAGGGTCATCAACTCTGTGAAAGCCAATATGCTTTCCTACCGAGCAAGGTAATTCATGATAATATCTTATTGGCTAGTGAACTGGTTCGTGGTTATGAACGGAAAACTATATCGCCGTGCTGCATGATACAGATGGACATACAAAAGGCTTTTGACACCGTAGAATGGGCGGCAATGCAATCGATTTTGGAGGAGTTAGGGTTCTTGATGCAATTTGTTGGTTGGATCATGCGATGTGTTACGACGGTCTCGTATCGTTATGCTATTAATGGTACTCCCTCTCAGCTACTTAAAGCTACACGAGGCCTCCGACAGGGTGATCCTATATCTCCACTTTTAATCGTCCTTATGATGGAGTATCTACACCGTGTTCTTAGCTTGCTAAAGAGAGATTCGGATTTTAACTTTCAGCCCTGATGTGAAACTTTGAGCATAACCAACTTATGTTTTGCCGATGATCTTCTTCTCTTTACTGGAGCTGACTCCCATTCCGTCGAACTGCTCCTCAATCACTTCCACATATTTTCAGACTCCACTGGCCTTGTCGCAAACGCCGCCAAATGTCAGCTCTTCCTTGGTGGTATTTCCTTAACTGAAAAGGAGACAATTGTTCAACATATGGGTTTAAACTAGGAAAGCTCCCGATCAAATATCTTGGTGTTCCCCTCTCCACAAGCAAGATTTTCGTCCAGGATTGCCAACCTCTAATAGATAGAATAACCTCCAGAGTTTGGCATTGGAATTCAAAGCTGCTTAGCTACGCAGGTAAATTTCAACTTATTCGTAGCACACTCTATGCCATGACTAGCTACCGATATCAGGTTTTTCCGATTCTCTCTGTTGCTCTCAAACGTATTGAATCCTTATGCCAATCCTTCCTATGGAGTGGCATGGGCGTTCACCCGGAAAGCTCCTATTGCATGGGACACAGTGTGTGACGAAAAGAACAAGGGTGGTCTTAATTTGACATCGCTTGCTGAATGGAACAAGTGCACCATTGCTAAATTATTATGGAACCTGTGCACCAAGACTGATAAACTGTGGGTGAAGTGGATACACTGCTATTACATAAAGATCGTGATGTCATGGGTGTAGTGATCATCGCGAATTGTTCTTGGATTATGAAAGCTATCATGAAAGCTAGGGAAACCGTGCTCCCACTGCGACTTTGGTCGATGACTTTGCTGACTTCGAAATTCCCCATCAAATTATTATACAAGGAGTTGCGAGGGGAGAAACAAAATGTTTCATTGAAGAAATTTTGATTTGGCAATAGAGCACGGCCTAGAGCTACCTTTTGTATTTGGCTGGCTCTTCATGGAAGGCTGGCGACACGGGATAAAATCAGCCGATGGAACACTGACGTAAATCCGTCTTACCTGTTTTGTCCTCAAGTCGGAACGCATCAACATCTCCTTTTGAATGCCCCTATACACATCGCATTTGGCTCCGAGTGATGAGATGGCTACAAATTACTCGAACTCCCCTAGGTTGGACTACGAACTCGATACCATGTGCCGACAGTTTGGTGGGAACAACTGGAAGTCTAAACTTCTCAAATGCTCATTTGTTGAAACAATATATGCCATATGGATTGAATGCAACGCAGTCCTATTCCAGCAAAAGCCTGCAAATCCCCACCTGGAGGAAAGAATAATTGATGTCGTAGTTAATCGAGCTTGGTCTGATACCCGTTTGAGGGCGCATTGTGCCCGTTTAATATTTGCTTACTAGTATAGTTTTTTTCAACATGTTTCTACTTGTTGCTACTAGTCGATTACATTATTATGGAATTTTCATGGATCCTTGGATCGTCGTGTACTTAATGGTTGGAAGGAAATAAAAGTTTAATGTTCGTTCCAAAATAGTACAACACTAGTCTAAAATAAAATAAAAAGTAGAAGCGCCAATAATAAACCAAGTTGACTCATAGCATTGCAGCTGTAAACTATCCAACTGGACATGGACATATTGCAAGCAATGCATGAGGTCATTAAATTTTGTGATTGGATAACAATTATTAACAACGAGGACTACTAAGTTGACTGCGTGAAAATGGTATTTAATGACATAGATAATGTGCATCATAAGAAGCATATATTTAATTGTATAAGACAATCTCTGCACAATGGGATTCAGGTTGCGGGGATAACAAATGATCATGCAACATTAGCATTAAAGCATCGAATTCGGAATGGACAAAATGAGAACGACACTCTACTCTTATTTTACAAAAGAAGCATCTTTCAGTCAGAGCATTGCTCCAACAACCTAAAAAGTTGTTATCTCAACAAGTTGTGTTCGTTTATGTGATCAGGTATATCATAATGATACTTTCATCAGTAATTTTTAGCATTCACCAACTCCAACATCTTACCAACGGTGCAATGTCATACATATAAGACATCATCCTGAACCAGTTCAATCAAATAAGCTAACAAGAGGTTTCGTTCCCAAAAAAAAAGAAAATTTTCTACCAAGACCTAGGATATATAACTAAATTAAGCCGATAGAAGCTTAGTTCTAATTTAAACTCAGCCCCCTATAAAAATCACTGTTCATAGTCTCAAGCAATATGATTTAGGCTTACACTCCAAAATGACAAACTCTGATTGGTAAGAGCTCCCCCGTACCAGTGACTTACGGGGCGGGGTGTTCTACGGATCCCTGACCAACACAAATGACTTACCGTTGTGCAAAAACTCTGTTCTCAAACTTCCACTCCCAAAATATAGAATTTTCTACAAATGCATTTCTTAGCTCATTTGCACTAATAAAAGTCAATGATACTAACAATCACAAAAAAGTGAAAAAATAAAAGCAATAGTTTAATTTTCAATGAATCCAAATTGACTTAAGCTACCACTCTAGTCGTTATTCTCTAAGGTCAATACATTCCACACATAGAAAAGCTCAAACTCCAGCACAAATCTCCTAGTGCGCATTCCACAAAAGGAAAAAAAATTCAACCTTTAGCTCAAGCAATCAAAATGGAACACAATTTTGCAAATGCGGTTGTGTAAATTACCTATGCAATTATGCCTCCAGGCCAGAAAGACGGAATAAACAAGGAAAAAATAGATCTTGATGGAATCCAAAAAAAATATGGCCTCAGCATAAACTCTTGATCTACCAGGCTCTAACAATCTGCTAAATATACCAACAAAAAAGATCATATCTTTGCTCCCTCCCAAAAAAAACCTCTTTCACCAATCTCCATTTCATTGAACATAGAAAAGAAAAAATGGCCAAGAGACAGCAACAAGAGGGGAGAGAAAACAATTGCACCTTGAATTAGGGATTATGATTGATTGATTGTCATCTTCTCAATATAAAAACAATTGGTTAGAGATGAAACTTGAATTAGGGGAATCTGCAATCGTCATTTGGGGAAAAAGGTTGCACCTTTGTGGTTTGTTGTGCTCCTAATGAGAGAAGCAAATTAACTATTGATCAAGATTTCATGATGGTGTACTACAAGATTTTTTTTGCAGAGGATTGCCAGGATTGGTATGTGTGTTTTGGGTGAAATGGCAAGAATGTCCTTGGCTAGAAAAGGAAAGCCATGTCTGTTCCAGCTAATCTTCAGGATTCTATTGGATCATAGAGGTTATGTTGGGACATGGCTTGCTTTGGCTAACCATTTTTTTTTCAATTTATTGGTGAGTTTTGTCAGAGTATGTTCTCTTGTTCAAATAGGGGAAAATAGCAGAAAATGTGAAATTGGAATCTTGAGACAGAAAGAATGGAGTATATGGTTACAAATTTACAATTACATCAGGTGCATTTTGGTTTAAAGTTTGTTATACTAGGATTTGTTTGCGAAAAATGATCATTTGGTTAATTTTGGCGTAAATACGTGTAACCTTGCAAATTATATGTCGTGGAGTATATATGTTACAATTCTAAGGTGCTCATATGTATAGGACCCCGAATTTTAGGGATGTAAGCCCAATGCTCAAGTTTAAAGGTCCGAGTATTTTTTTTCCTTTTACTTCCTTCGTCTATGGATTAGGTTATTGATTCATTGTTTTACTTACTTTTTTAAGACTGTTTTTCTAGAACCATAAGCAATACTTTCGATTATTCAAATATAGTTAAGTATAAAAATGCGATTCAAAAGTGATCCAGTCGTAGAAAAAATATTAATTTAATAAAATCATCTATCTATCCTCTATAAATACAACATTAAACGTCCAATATGGGACCTTTAAGCCGTTACCATTCAAGCTTTGTACACTGTAAATCGATAATGTTCTTAGCCACAAAATTGATATCTACAAATTGCCCAAAACAAGTGGCATTTTATATGTCATAAACTGTTCATAGAACACATCATTTCACTTTACACTTGCAAAAGATGCAAGGTAGCTCCATTGACCGAATCCTTGAATTATGACTGATATGCATTCCATCCAAACTATGTCGCCAAATCAAATTAGCCGCAATACAACCAAACAATATATGATCTAAAGTTTCCTATTAGGTACAAAAATATTAGCCCTGATCTTGAAGTATCCAAAACTAACACAAACTATCTTTTGTAAGTTTGCAATCATGGTCATAGCAGCTTCATATATAACTTTAATCTTATCAATAACTACATCCTCATGTATTTTTGTATAAGGAGTTAAACATTAATTTTATGTTTTGCAGAGGGAGGAAGGGAGGGAGATAGTAGTTGGTAACTTATTTATTTTATGAGTTCTTCGCTTGTAATAATGCAAGTTCTACTTTGAAGGAGGGTGGTCATTTTAAACCTATTTTCCTTTAACATGGAGGATCAATTGTATTGAGAAAGTAACTTGTAAAACAAATACCATATGACCAATTAATAGTCAATGTGAGTATCTTATGCATACCTTGTTATGATATAAATAGATTCAAATGATAAAAATCTGCATAATATGAAACTTGCCCACCCAATTGGAGCGTTACATGTGTTTGTCGTAGTATGGTAGCATGTACCATCCACAATTTTATTTACATCAAATTCATACAACCAAACTGTAAAGTAGCATATGATAACTAAATCAACCCAAAATAATGCTCCCTCTCCCCCCCCCCCCTCTCCCCCACACCCCCCCAAAACAAAAAAC
>JAYMSP010002026.1:0-26822 GCA_036897095.1 Plantago elongata | reverse complement strand
CCAAGAATGTATTTAAGAATACCAAGGTCTTTGATAGTGAACATATCATGTAGATGTTTCTTGACTTGATTAATTTGATCCATATCATTTCCAGCTAAAATAATGTCATCCACATAAACAGCTAAGGCAGTAAAAGAAGTAGAGATAGATCTAATGAACAGATATGTATCAGACTTAGATTGAACATAGCCAAAATCAAGCAAACAAATAGTCAATTTACTGAAAAAAGGGAGGGAGTATTAAGGCCAGTGGGAGGGATCATGTAAACCTCTTCAGGCAAGTCACCATGTAAAAAGGCACTATTCACATCTAACTAATGAAGGAACCAACCCTGTATAGAGGCAATAGCAAGGATAGTGCGCACAGTTGTAAGTTTAGTGAAAGGGGAAAAAGTCTCAAAAAAATCCAAACCTTCCTCATGAGTGTAGCCTTTGGCAACCAAACGTGCCTTATACCTTTCTATGTTGCCATCAGAGTTGTATTTGACTTTATATACCCACTTACAACATACAACAAAGTACCTGCAGGAAGTGGTGTTAACTCCCATGTTTTATTCTGTTCCAATGCCCGTAACTCAGATGCCATGGCATGCTGCCATTCTGGGTGTTAACTAGCTTGCTTGCAAACCGTGGTTCAGTGATCTGACTGATCTGAGCAGTGAAGGCAACATAAGAAGGAGAGATATTTGTGATGGAAAGATGAGAAGCAATAGGATATAGGGAGGTTTTGGTGGAACTTGCAGAGTTGTTGGTAGCAGTGGGGGAGGATTTATCATGTTGTAATGAAGGAGGGAGGACACACTCATAGATTTTTAAGTAAGAAGATATGGATTTGGTTCTGAGAGGTTTTTTGGGAATATCAGCAGCAGTAGGGAAACCAGTGGTTGTGGGAGCATGTGGAGGTTCTATAGTTGGTGCAGAAGGAGTAGTAGATGGAGAAAGTGTGAGATGATCAGGTGATGGAGAGGAAGGGCAAGAGTGAGAGGGAGCAGGAGGGACAGGATCATCAATGGGAAGGGTGGATGGAGAGGTATGTGAGTCATATGAGAAACAATCAAAAAGATAATCAGGAGAGGGAGAGGAAGGAATAGATGGAAGAGTGGTGGGAAGTTTGAAGGGAAAGATGTGTTCTTCAAACTGGGCATCTCGTGGAGAGGTCAAGAAGCTTATAACCTTTCACACCTAAAGGATAACCTAAAAAGACACATTTAGTGGCTCTAGGGGAGAACTCGTGTCTGTTAACATCATGGGTGCTTGCATAGCAAAGAACGTCAAAAATGCGGAGATAGGAGTAATCAACTGTCTTGTTGTAGAGCATTTCGAACGGAATGCGGTGCTGAATAGCACTAGAAAGTATCCTATTGATGATGTGAGCAGCGGCAAGGACACTATCAGACCAGTAAATGAGTAAATGAGCGGGAGAGAAGAGTGAAACAATAGAGAACGAGTAACTTGAGGATGTGTTGTTGTTTTCATTCAACCACACCATTTTTTTTGTGGGGTAAGGTGCAAGTACGTTGATGCATAATCCCTGCAGACTGATATAAGTCAGTAAAGAGAAATTCTTGTCCATTATCACTATGTATGGACTTGACACAAGAATCAAACTAAGTTTTTACCATTGTACAAAAATTGATTAGAAGTTTTCTAGTGTCAGATTTTGTGGACATTAAATAAATTTAGGTGATACGAGTAAAATCATCGACTATAGTAATAAAGAAACGAGAATTATCACGAGAAGGAATTCGAAAAGGGCTCCAAATATCGACATGTATTAGATGAAAGGGAGCAGTGGTATAGGTGTTACTATCAGGAAAACTTAGTCGTTTTTGGTTGGAAAAATGACAGATATCACAAATGATATTGTCTTTACATTGAACTGTAGTAGGCAAATGTAGAGAAGATAACTTGGGGTAGGGAATATGTCCTAAATTAGCATGCCATATCTCACTAGAAACATTTGTTACAACAGAATGAACATGGGAAACTAGCTGAAAAGAGGTGCAGTGCAAATGATAAAGACCATGCTTCACTCAGCTAAGATAGTCTCCTTTTTGTGACTGACATCCTGAATTGTTACCAAGCGGAAGATTGATACCAGTGGTGGCAAGTGCCACAGTGTGATTGGGTGGATTAGCGAGATTTTGTTGAGCCTGGTAGTGTTGATACTCCAAGAATTGATTGTAAGAGTGCTGATCAAAGCTAGTGTAGGGGATAGGAGCTTGTGGTGTTGGTGTAACGGCATTAGCAACAATAGACCTGTACTAAGTGGGAGCAGCATTCGTATAGATTTGTTGGAACCTGAGAGCAAAGGTAGGTCGAGGAGTGTTGGGTCTTGCTGCCCGAGGTCTCCAACCAGGTGGGTAACCGTGCAAGACAAAGCATGTTTCAGTAGTGTGACCAGGCTGCTCACATTGAGTGTGGAGAGGTCTACAATTTCTAGTAGGTCGAATGAATCTTGTAGAATTGGGCCTTGGAGTATTGGTGGTAACATTCATAGCCATTTCATCAATAACAGGTGATTGTAGTGATCTCTGACTTTCTTCTTGAAGCAAGAGTGAATAGACATCAGATAATGAGGGCATGGGTACTATCATAAGCAACTGAGTGCGAATGTGGGCATAGGAATCATGGAGTCCAACCATGAATTTGACAACACAGTCAGAGTTCTGGGCACGTTGTAATTGAAGTTGTACACCACACGTACATTTCACACCACAATTGCACTGGGGAAGGGGGCGAAAACCAACATATTCATCCCATAGTAGTGCTTTGAAAGCATTGTAGTAAAGAGTAACAGATTGATTGCCTTACTTAATAGCGCCCAAAGTTTTTTCTAATTGAAAAACACTAGGGCCAATGGTATGTCCATAACGGAGATGCAACTCATCCCAGGCTTCTTTAGTAGTAACAAAAGTTAACAAACTACTGCGTATTTCAGGAGAAACGGAGTTGACTAAGCAAGATTGGAAGAGACTGTTAGCTCGGTGCCAAGAGGAGAATTCCAAGGGGTGAGTGGCGGGATCAGGAACTGGAAGCATGCCATCAATGAAGCTGGTTTTGCTCTTCACAAAAAGATTCATCAAAAAGGTTTTGCTCCATATCTGGTAGTTATCTCCGGTGAAAGTGTCGCCAGAGAGTTTGACGTCTACGTCGGCAGGGTGGAGGAAATAGGGTGAGGTAGAGTCATCACTAGGGTTTCGAACAGCGAGCGATTGAGTGGGCGGCTCGTCGGTTGGAGGATCTGTCTGTGATGAAGTGTCAGTCATGGATGATCAGAAAGAAGAAACAAAAGGGAAGGCGGTGATCGATGCTCAAGATAGAAGAGAGTTTTTTCTCACTAAACATACAAAGAAGAAAACTCTTATTTATAGATTAAATATGACTAATAACCGCCAAATGAATAAGTGGGAAATAACTTAATAGAAAATGTAATGTATGGAAAAGACGCTTTTACTGATAAGCCTTCTTCTTTAGTATTATTTGTGTTCTTCTTCGATATTATGATGTTGTTGTGTTTGTATAGCTTGACAGAGGTTATAAATAATTATCCATATATGCTAACCCTAGCACATTTGAAGAGTTATGAGTTCATAAAGAGATAATAAAAGGAGAACACAAAATGCACGTAACAAATTTTTACTCCCATTCTTTTATAGGGTAATAAGAATTGATAATTCTTAATGTGTCCAATGATGAGATAAATTTGAAGTTATTGAAGTGTCGTTGAAGAACACTATTTGATGGATAAAAAATAATGAAGTTGGCTTGTGAAAGTCGTCATAGTTAGATTTGGTTTTGTCGTGTTTTCAAAAATAACTGCAATACCTAGCTACCAAACAAAACTGTCACTTTCCGTGTCAAAGCTCGTTATTGGCATAATGCCGCCTTTAAGAGTAATAGTTACAGTAACCTGCACAATCAATTTGTCACTGTAAAAAAACCGTGTTAGTTGACAATTTTCAAAAAATCTTACTGTACTTAACTAAATTAGGGCCGATTTTAGTCAAGGTTTGTTGATTTTCACTAGACTCACGTGAAATAATGTTTCCTAATGCTAATAATATATGGCTGTTTTTAGATACAGGTGTAAAATTAGCTTAGAAGTGTAAAGATCAAGGGGCGGATTGTCCAAGCATTTAAATGCCCCCATTTGGCTCGATCAACATTGATTTGGCCTAAAATACACTTCAAATACCCCCATTTCAATTTCACTCCAAATACAATTTCACTAAAATTCCTATTCAAATGACATGCCAATCAACCCACAAATATTAGGGAAATGATAATGCTAGAGTGAAAATGCTAATGCCGGAGTAATTTTCCTTTTACATATTTAATATGTGTCATAAAAATGTTATAAGTGTCACAAATAATTCAACTTGATTTGGCGATAAAATTTTTACTCCGAATGAAACAAGAACCCAAATATTAATTAAAGCTAAGAAGAATAGTTATCTCATAGTGGGAAAGGATACCTCAAGTGAATATAGAGAGGGTTTTGGATGTTTATCATCATCTACAATGTGACTGATCAAGATGAGTTCTCTTTGTATATTATTCTCATAATCTAACTAAGAGTGAAATGAATATTGTACATGAATTACAAATTCTTAAACGAACAAGTTCATAATTTTCGAAACCCACACCTATGATTCCAAGCAAGCTCCATGTTAGATCCTAAATGAAAAGAGAAATGGCGATCCATGCCTATAGCATATATTGACATTCATTTTACATAGTCAAAATAGATAGGTTTACATGCAACCGCAAATTCAACACGGAGAGAGATGTTAGAAGCTAATGAAGTCGTTAAATGCTATAAATGATACATCACAGGTGAACTTGGAAGTGTACTTGTAAGCGATTTGAGGGGAGAAAGATCACAAACATCTTGTCATCTTGTTTATCTAGCCTCATATGGTGACGTGCAAGTTTGACCAAAAGGGCTAGACTTGAGCCTTGAAGGTTAGGGTAGACTTAGACCGAATGATTTTATTGTATCATTACAAAACTTGAGGCGAACGATTCAAAAGGTTGGCCTCGCGGGTGGAGATCTAACCCCAAGGGCAATGAGTCTTGAACCTGAAAAAGTTATTCCGGATTGAACTCCTCAAGGGGTATTGGCTTAACAACCCAGTGCACATGGTCTTGAAGAGCGTTGTTGGACATGACGTTTTCATCGCTTAGTCTTGAATATCCATATTAATGTTATGACACTTTACACCGCATCAGTGGGTGTATGATACATGATGAATTTTTTATCATTTGAAAAACCAATCTATATTATAAGAATTTCTTTTTTGTTCTCGATAATGATGGAGGGAAAGTGTAATCCGGATGCACAAATGAGAAGCTAGGGAGTGTAGAAATGACAAGAGAACAAGGACGAAGAAAGAAGACCGAACGAGCTAATAGCAATAGTAATGGAACATAAATGGGACAGTTGTAGGGGCACCAACGACAAAATAACCAGCTTGGTAGTAGCCCAATCAAACTAATTCCTTTCTTTCCCAGTTTTTATTGCACAAAACTTTACAAAAAGAAGTTAGAAAAATGAATTAAAACTAAAGTTTAGAGATTAGAAAAAATTAGAAAAACAAATTATGAAGAAAAAAAGAAGAAAATGGGAAAGGGATCATCTGATGGACGTATAGAAGATGTGGTGGTGCACGATGTGTGTTGGAGGGTTAGGTAACAAAGGATGGCCCCTCGTATATATCGGACCCATCCCTATTCTTCCCTCACACTTCTCACTTGGTTCCACTAGCTTAGTACCCATCCTTATTACTAGACATTTTCATTTTTAGGAGCTCATGTTTCGCGTTTTAATTGTCTCGTGTCGTAGGTATTCACAAGTCACTGGACTACTCTCTACCTAGCTACTTGTACAAATATTCTTTACCTAAATATTGTTCGAGCCTTTTTATAAGGGAGTCTAATCTTGATTACTTCACCTTCGTATATTATGATAATGCTCGAACAATGAGTTAGAAAAATAACATCTCGAATTCTAACTTTGTAAAATCACAAGCCCTTACATTTTTTGAAATGATAACCATCTTCTATCTAATCGAATAATGCTTCACCCTAGAACTAATAAGAAATATCATTTGGATATCTTTCAACCCTTTTGACAAGGAAATGAAAATTCTTTCCAGTTTACACGTTACTTGCTTGTCCTCATCTTCTTTCAACTTCCTTATTTTCACAAGGTTAACTATTTGTCTCAATCTATATGAGAGGAACTTGAATTTGAAAGGTATTGATGAATGTGCTTGAATTTTTGGTACAATGTACATGTTTTAATTGGAAATATCATTCTTGTTACGATTTTCAACATATTACCCCCACCCCGTCCTCTTGGATTTGAAGTAGTTGGTCACTATTTTCTTTAATAACGTAATTTTCTTCTACGTATGATTGTACTATACATGTCTTTATGTGTGAACGGGAATAACATTCAGTACAATTATACTCGCGATTTGTGGTGGAAGATTTGACCTTAACGTTAGTACTTCTTCAAAGTGTGCTACGCTAGATATGGTGGTGGAGAGATAGCTAGGTGTTTATATGGTGGAGATGTGTATTAGTGTTCTGATCTGTTGACTGAAAAAGGACATGGGAGAGGAGACAATTAACTTGAACCTCGTTTTATAAATGGGAGAAGCTAAGATATTGTTTGTTTCCATATCATATCATACCCACCTCGAGTTAGGGTACCATAATGTGTAAAGATTACAATTTTGGTACTCGGCTCCAGTCAAAAGTCATAACTTGATGATGTTGGACTTGAATTCTGTATTTTTGTATTTTAGATATATAACTGGAGAAATGAAGAAACTACAGTAATTTATTCTAAGCATTAATTACAAGTCTATAGGAGGAAGTGATCACTTACAAGATGTGAACGATGTAGAGGAGTACAATTTAATTGAAATAGAAATTATTCGTTTTGGAAGGAAAATGACAAGTACAATTGTTGGGCTTATAAGATTATTGATAAATACTGTTCTTCAAACAATAACTTTATTATTGATTGGTTTATATACATATAAACGTGAATCGTTTAAGTTCAAATTAATAAATAGTTTTAGCGTGACTTAAATTAAAAATAATTTAAAAGGGAGTGAATTTGGATAATAGATCTTGATGACTGAAATGGTGAACATAATAATAAGACGACTGGACACTTAAACCTGTAAAATGTAACGTATTGAATAGAGTGTTCAAGTTTAAGTTCGATCTTATTATTTTATAGAGATAATATCTCAAACGGTCAATTACTTTCAAATGGAGTAAATATACTTTTATTTATAGGCAAAAATTGAGGAGTCATGGCCCTGATTAGTTAATCAGGAGCTAGTCGATCCAATTAGTTCCTGACACACGTGGTCGGATTAAGGTATCGCGTTTATGTTATAAACTTCAACTTGCTTATATCAGGTAAGGACCACTATATAATCCAAGGGCATACTTCCTCAGGGTCGGATTCCTTGAGGTCGATCCCCCTTTACTAGTAGTATTGATTCCAGAGTTTCTTACATATATTTCTGTTAACTTCATTTATTCTGAAACCTCAAAGGCGAACTAGTTGTGCAAGTTGAATTATACTTAGGTTTTCATGTAGTGGATGGCATTTTTGCATAGCTTAAGGTTATGACTATTACACATATATTTTCTTCGTCCAAATTTTAACTTTTTAACTATTTGGATAGTTTCAATTTCAAATTCTCATTCATTAAATATAAATTATCTCCTAATTTATACCATACTTTCTCACCATACCTCCTACCTTGATCATTTTTCTTTGAAATCTTACACTCGAGTCCGCGGGAATATTAACCGTAATGGACAGTGTTGTACTTATAATTCGTAACAATTCAATATTTCATAATCTAAAAGGATTAAAAATATTTCTTATACTAACAAGGTGCACTATATCAAATGTAGAATAGTTCGAGAATAATCTCATCGAGCCGTAAAGGGACGAGTAATTGTAATATTATTATTTTATTTAAATAAACAATGGTTACTATAAGTTTAATTATTTCTAGTTTAATTCAAGTAGCCTTTATAAAGAAAACCCAAAACTTTAAGTATTCAGCTTCTATTATCCTGTCGAGCATCGAAAGAACAGGGCTAGTACCTGCAAATATTAAAATTTGATGAAACAAACCAAAACAAACATCTGTATGAGCCTTAGACTTTTAAAAACCAAATATATATATATGAATAGTTGAATATTTTAAACCTTGATATCACCCACTTCTCCAATTAAAATCATATAATATGAACCCATTTCCTTCCCTTTAGCAAAAGAATCAATCTACACAAAAATGTCTTCTTTCCCCCTACAAAAATTTCAAAGACAACTGTCCATGTAGAAAAAATAATATGCTGCCCACTTCACACTATTAAAAAAAGCTACATGTAACCTTTTTTCTTTTGAAAAAAAAAACTGAATTATTATTACTACTGTCCATTTCAATTTTATCTACTAACTTGTAACAAAAGTAAAATGCATATGTATAAAAATCCAACTCCTCACAATTGAAAAGAAACATCTTCCCCACACTGCACCCAAACCCCCCACACACACATCACAACACACATTTGCTAAAGAAAAGGCAAATCCTTTTTCTTCTTAGACCTGATAAGGTGGTGCTTAAGCTACCCATCATCCATCAAGATTTCAATCAAGCTAGCACAATCTTCTTTCTAGGCGATATCTGTCTTTCTTTTGGTTAGGTTGAAGTCCCATGACAAACAAATCGCTATATTTTCGCCATAGGTCATGAGTTTTGGTACAAAGATGGCATTCTTCCATTCTAATTTCATGCTCCAAACTTCCCACGATGATCACGATCATCATCACCACCACCACCACCATCATCAACCTTCCACTTCTCTCCCCCCTATTCTCCCACCTTGCAATCCACAAGAATATCACGGTATTCTTTCGTGACACTTGAGTAACAGTTTTTGTTTTATGTCATGTTTTGAAACTTTTGTGACACTTTATGCAGGAGTGGCTTCACTACTAGGGAAGAGATCACCAATGGCGTTTTCGACCGGACTCGATATTTGCGACGAAATGAACAATCACGGAGAGGACGAATTATCCGACGATGGGTCGCAACTGGGAGAGAAGAAAAGGCGGCTGAATATGGAGCAAGTGAAGACATTGGAGAAGAACTTCGAACTAGGGAACAAGCTTGAGCCCGAAAGGAAAATGCAGCTTGCTCGGGCCCTCGGGCTTCAACCGAGGCAGATTGCGATTTGGTTTCAAAACAGAAGGGCAAGATGGAAGACAAAGCAGTTGGAGAAGGATTATGAAGTTCTTAAGCGACAGTTTGAAGCTGTTAAAGCTGAAAATGATGCTCTTCAAGCTCAGAACCAAAAATATCAAGCTGAGGTACGTACGTACGTACAAATATTTACTGCACTTCTGTTAAATCGAGATAGACTTTTAATAATATATCGGATCAATCATGTGTATATTAATAATTGAAAGGACCATCACAATTACTCTCAATATAAAATAGTTAATTTCGAATTAACATCATTCGTAAATTGATTTGGAATTTGTTCATAGAATTAAATTTTGGTAAAATTGATCCAGGAATTCTCAGATGTTTTCTGAATTTTGAATCCTTTTTGTGCATTTATATTTTTAAAATACCATCCTTTTCAGAATAATACATCTTTGAGAAAATTCAAAACATATTACAATATTTTTTCAGGGAACTTTAAAATGTATTATAAAATTAAAATGTAATCCGTTATCAAAAATTGATATTATGTCGCATTTCAAAATCGATCAAATCAATCTCATGAGTACTCATATCCCACCCTCGAAGACAGATGGTCTCTGAGGGTTGGGATAGGATGTGCACATTGTACACAGTCTTGCCCCTGACCAGTGTGGTAAATAATTGTGCAACTTGCGGCAGTGAAATGACTAAAATACCTTGAACGTATGAATGTGTATAGAACATTTACACAAAAATGAAGAAAGTCCAATGGATATGTGTGATTGCAGATACTGGCACTGAAGACTAGGGAGCCAACAGAGTCAATAAATTTGAACAAAGAGACAGAAGGTTCCTGCAGCAACAGAAGTGAAAACAGCTCTGAAATCAAGCTAGACATTTCCACAACTCCAGCCATTGACAGCCCATTAACCACTACCAATACTACTACTACTACTCCAAGCAGGGCCCTGTTCACATCTTCTCTTATCAGGCCCACCGGGCTTTTCCAGAGCTTGGCTCGACCTGACATGCCGAAAATCGACCAGATTGTTAAGGAGGAAAGCTTGTGCAATATGTTCGTCGGCATGGAGGATCAGACTGGATTTTGGCCATGGCTAGAGAACCATAATTTCAATTAATAATTAAGTCCGGCCGGTTATTACCCTACACCGATTATTTGATACCTTCTTCAAACGGCCTTAAAATCGACTATGGATGAATCAGGGGGAATATTTCAAGCTAGAAGAGAGACGAATGTTGATTATGGCCAAGCTAGAAGCATATTTTTATGATAATGAGTTATTTTAATGGTTTTTCAGTTTCTTGTTTTTGATACATTAGTTTTGCCTGTACAAATTAGTAAGGCTATCATGTTTCCAAGTTCAGTAAAAATTGATCCATGTTCTCGTGGTAATAAAAGACAGTTACATTTAATTACAAGTTACTCGTACCAGTATAAACTTAAAACTTAAAAAATGCCATTTGGTCTACATGTTAAATATTGGAACAGTCCCGACTGTGCAAAAGAATATCAAAATTTAATTATACTGTGTCAAGAGAGGTTTAAATGGATGAATAATATCTATGTACGTCGATTATATAGGGTCAAATGTGTCATATTATGTACAGTTTTCTCGAACTTATTTAATTTATTTAATTTAACATTTAAAAAAAATTCAAAACGAATCAGAAGGTTAATGAATGTGGATATATAATAGAGTATCCATCCATCATATGCGTCATAATACAGGTTAAAATTTGGAAATTTTGAATTGACACTGGTAGTGGGACTTTTAGAAAAGGATTGGTGTGTGTGTGACAAAATATCAAGGTAACACAAAAAGAGAAGCCTTTAAACAAGAGGCTAGTACATACCGTTTCTAAAAAAGCCTAATTCAAGGATTAAATTATACTAGAAGTGACTGATATATTCCAAGGCCTAGCACCATCGATCCATGACAATAATAATAAAATGCATGTCCCCACAATTAAATTAAGAGAGTCACTGTTTTTCTACCTTGCTTGTATTTTTGCATGTAATCATGAAGTACTTTTAGCAGGTAACAGGACAAATAGTTCCCAGATTCACCACCTGATCCTGATCCTCATCATTAAAGTTTACACCTTTTCTTTTTCCCATTCTTCATCAATAATCAAGAATCTGATTGGCATAAATGGCAGTTTTATGTATAAAACGGACAATTTGAATTGGCTTTTACCAATTCAAATTACATCCTAAATAGTAATCAATGCTCTGCTAACCAATTTCAAGATAACGTATATATACAAGGAAAGGAAACATCAGTTAGGCAATCAATTAAGTTGAGCTTAGTAGGCTTTAATAGTAGATGCACATTGATAATTAGTATATTTCCCATCTCACGTTCTACAATTCACAATGAATTTTACAATACCGGTACGACGAGTCAAAGTAAATAGGAATGTAACCGATATTCGAAACGAAATTGGAGTAAAAAAGGGAAAATAAGGAAAGTGGGAAGGGAAAGAAAAAGAGATAGAATCAAAGCACACATCCCAATGGAAGAAAAATGACAAATGGAGTTGGAAAAGAGTCATTCTCGTGAAGGAGACATTGGCCATAGCCTGCCTTTCTTCTTTCTTTGCTTTTGCTTGTGCTGACAAGTGACAATGAAAGCAGAGGAATTAATGGATGGATGTAAATTATCGTAGGGTCTTGTATTGTACATGTTGTATGGAATCAAACAATGCTTGCTAGTTCCATGTCTCTATATGGGTTTTGGTTTACATTGATTTTGATTTTTCATCAACTGTTTTTAAATGTGTATGTATATGAATATGAACATATCCATCTGTCACCCACTGGTAGCATGATCCATACATTCACAACACTATTTTCTTTTGTCGCGGATCAATTCGTATCACTTTCAATGTCTCTATAGCATTTTAGGTATTTGGACTAGTCTTCTAATGGGGCTTTGTGGGACTTATTGCTTAATTTTATGTGATTTTTGTCGTCCATATATGTATGATTTTTGTGTCATTTTCGTAATTTCGCTTCGAACATATTCAAAAATATAGTATAACAAACATTCCGAGTGAATGATGCAATACAAATTATTATGTTTTCCTTAACAAATTCGACATGGAAATCAATGATATCCTCCTTCAGTCCAGTCAAGTTTATTAAATTTTAAACGGTTCTTGTGAAAATTTATGCAGTGTATATGCATCAATTAGTTTAGGAGATAAGTTTGACAATAGAAAAACCATATAGAGTATATCATTGATCTATACTATGCATTAATTGGTATAGGAGAAAAGTTTGACAATAGTACCAACATGTAGAATACATTTTTACACAAATTCACTATCTAATTTACTTCAAAGATATTTTTGCATCATCGAGTTCAATCGAAGTCGATATGCGTCTCGAATAGGAATTGAGCCTAACATTCGCAATCAGATGCAGTACAAAACACTATTATAGATCTTAATAATTGTACGTTTGAGAAAATGATAGGGTATGCAGTAACCATTTAACTTAATTACTACCAAATCATTCATGAAACTTTACAAACAAGAAGTTCATGGCCTTGTGTAGAGACATGAACAAATTATTACAAGAAGTGAAAAGAAAGATTGATGATGATGAATGTTTTGGCATTTTGTGAAGAGACAGAAATGAATGCAAAATTACCCACAACAGGGAAACAACATAGTAAATGAGATAGTTGGCATTTAAAATGAGCAAAGTGTACTAATTATTCCCAAAATCCACTTCAGACAGACTCATGATCAGTGCTAGATCTTGTAAATGTTACTGTGTAGCAACTGTTCTACCAATAGTTTAGATGTAAACAAAGCCAATTAAATGAACTTCTTGTATTTTATCCAGCTATATATGGTTATGAGGTTATCCATAGTTATTATTAAAAAGGGAAGAGGAAAAAGATTATACAGCAGGAGAAGAAGATCTGGTAGTTAATCCTGATCAGAGGATATTTGCATGTAAATTAATCATCATCAGTGACTAACAGCAAATTAATAATATTCAATATAGATATTGATCAGGAAAAAAAATTATAAATGTCCAGGAAGATCAATCTGGGATCATGTGCCAACTGACTAGAAAATGGCTGGAATATTTTGGATTCAGATCATTTTATGTATTAAATTTTTAGATGCCATCTTTATATGACATGTAGGAATATGTATTTATAGTACAAGTAGACATTTAAAGAGTATACAGTATTTGATTAAGTAAAGCTCATCAACTAGCCACATGCTCTCCTGTACCTGGATCATTAAAAAAGATTAAAATTAATAAAATTAGTACATGTATAGACAAGTAAATTCAATATGATGGCTACTTGTTGAAAACTTGAAATAACTACTTTTATAGTTTTATGTGAAGCTGATATAGCTAGCCTGATACTGATTTTGGAAGTGTTTATCTTCCAGTGTTTCAAAAAACAGTTCTATTCAGAATTAAATGAAAGTGCAGAATTGTGGATTTGAGTGAAAAATGAACAATGGTTTTTCTTACGCTGAAAAAATCCAATTAAAATTTGAATCATTTGAGTCGAATATTAATCCGACTCAACACGACCTGATTATCCTGCTGCGCACATAATCAATGTGATGTAAAGTTATTGCACACACACACAGATAAGACTGGAAAAAGTAAAGCAGAAATACACAAATCAAATCTAACTGCATCTCAAAGATTCAATCCAACTCTACTAAGCACTACTAGCTATAATATGAAATATATTAGGCGATAGTTCGTGTTAGCTTCAGAATCAGAAGAACCCAAAACAGAATTGGAAACCATCTGTCATAAATGAGATGAAATTTAAGAAATTAAAAGTGATACAAGTAATTTTTTGTTTTTAAGAGTATGCATGTTGCAGAAAGAGCATGTGGCAGACACAGTAGTAATTCAGATACTATTCAAATTCTTTTTGAGTTATGATTGCGGATTTCTTTTTTTTTAAAGATAAAGGATTAAATTAATTAACTAAACCATATTACATAAACCTTGTTCAAGCATGCTAATCATGCGTTGAGAAGTAGTGATTAAATTCTTACTTAGATATAGATTAAGCCACGAAGGCAAATATTCCAAATAACAAAATTACTACGGAGATTGACATAGCTCAAAGGATGGGACTGAAAACAACCAAAATGAGCAAAATCTTCAAAAGGATAGTCACTTCCAATCTTAGCTAATAAATCTGCAGCTCCATTGCTTTCTCTATAAACTTGTTGAAAGTGTAAAGTCCCTCCTTGTCTTTGGACTTCATTCTTGATTTCTTTCACCAGTTCTTTGTGCTGCCATGCTGGTTCCTTGTCCCTGTAAACACAATCCATGGCATAGCGTGAATCAGTTTGAATAGTAAAGTTATTTATGTCAATCTGCTTTGCCATTTTGAGTCCAAGTTTCACAGCAAGAAGCTGTTCAGCTGCGTTATTACAAGAAACTCCAACATAAGAGCAAGCAGCTCGGATAAAAGTTCCATCATTTTTCCCTATTATGCTACCAATTCCAGCATGTCCAGGATTATCTAAAGCAGATCCATCCGTATTAATACAATAAAGATTTTCAGGGTAAGGAGACCACCTGCAAGTAATAACTCTTGAAGAACTGGGAATCATGTATAGCTAGCCAGATAAAAAACTTATTTTAGGAAGGACTTTCATATTCCAAACTCTATTCCATGGCCAAGTAGGGGAGATATTACTAGGATTAAAAAAGATGGAGAGAGTTGATCTTGAGTTATGATTGTGGCTGCTTCCATTTTCTTAATTATGTCAACGATTTATTGTGTTAGGCTTTCATTTGATTTAAAAAATATTCGAGGGAAAAGCAAAAGTGTTGGTTTTCCATGTAATTTATGATCATAATCGATATCAAAATATAAAGCATTATGTTACAATATGTAATTGTAAAAGTACTTCGTTGAAAGTAACTACGGAATTGGTATTACTGTGACATAGTTATCACAAATGAATATTGTTTGGGGCAGAATTTCCTGAACAACAATCCAGCCAAATGGAACAATTACTCAATAACTTATTGGCCCAATAAGCTCACCAAATAGTTTCTGTCAAATGCAACGCAGATGGCCCAAAATAGATTGCTTTTGAGAAAACACAGTGCTTCAAATGAAGTGCAACAAATTTAAGCTCCTCATTATTTTGTGTAAACAATTTGGTTGGCTTACTTGGGAATATCGTAATTTCTATGTAAATAATTGTGTTTACGGGACCCTAGCTTAGCAAAATGGTCTATACGATAACAAACCAAAATATATATTCAATTTTAGTTATTCGTAATGTTGTTCGTTCGCATGATGTAAGGAGACAACGTCGACATACTAGAATTCATTGTCCAATATTGAGAATAGGATGTTTTAGTAATTTAGGATGGCCCATGGTGCGTGATATCTTGTTCGTAGCCCAACCTTCAGCCCATATGGTTGTGCTATTAGTAATGGATACCAAATTCATGGGTCTGGCCTTCTGGGCCACATTTTCTTCACTCAATTTCGGGTAAATTTTGGTCCGGTGCAGTTATTAATTTAATATGTATACTAAGCTTAATCCACTTAAGACATTAAAGTAAAAGCTAGGATTGTATAACCCTTCTTGGCTTTCCTTGTATCTGAAGTCCGAATAATGAATGATGAATAATGATCGGTCTGTTTCGGTACCACATGTTAGTACATTTTACTTATTGCAACTCCTCATCAAGTTTAATTCAGCCGAAAATTTCCTACTTCTTAAAAAAAAGAAATTAAACTACGTATTTAAATACGGTATATAAAATCAAACGTATACTTTACATTTTACAGTAGACTTCTCTATCGTTAAATTTAACCAATAGCAAATTAATCATTCTTACAATTAAATTATATTTGAAACCATATGAATTTATAATTATTAAAATTCTCAAAATGAAAATACAAAGTACCCACGATTGGTTAAAAATTAGCCACACACACTCCCTTAGCCAATACAATTTCATTTTCAGAAACAAAATCCACAAAAAAATGATCCTCAAAACTTTTCCCCACAAAAAGCCCAATTTAACAAAAACCAGATAAGAATGGCCGCCACCACCACCACCACTTCCGCCACCTACACCACCTTCTCCACGACCCAAAACCACCCCCACAAACTCCCCAAACTCCCCTTCTCCACCCGCCTACTCCCCACCTTCCGCCCAATCACAAAGCTCCACGTCTCCTCCTCCACCACACCCACCACCACCACACCCACCAAGAACCAAGAAACCATCTTTTTCGACGGAGGAGCTCACTACGGCGACCTCCTAGCAAACCTCCTTCTAGGCTTCACTCTCGTTTGGCTCCCATTGACTCTGGCTGCAGTTTTCAGAGGGTTTTACTTGAGGTACAGGTTCACTAACTTGAGAGTCACTGTTATATCTGGTTTAACTGGACAAGACAGAAGCGACTTTTCGTATGAGGTGATCAAAGATGTGCAGGTTGTGCCCAGGTTTATTGGGGAGTGGGGTGATGTTATTATTACTCTTAGAGATGGGACTAAGGTTGATTTGAGAAGTGTGCCTAAGTTTAGGGAGATTGCTAAGTATTGTTTGTCAATGGCTAATGTTGACAAGGCTAATGATACTTCCATTGAATCTTCTTCTGCTTCTAAAGGATTTTGATTGACTGTATATACTATACTATACTATACTATATTCGAGTGTTTAACTTTTGTTGTGAAATTGAGCTCATGTGTATTCTCTCATTCAATTTGTTTGAATTTAAGTACACATTTGGATAATTTTGGTCTCTGTTATCTTTGGTTGTTTAATGAATTATGTGACTAATGGGTGATAAAGTGAATGTAGTATATGATCAATCAACTTACGTTGAAGCCAATCAACTATCAGCGGCCTCATTGGCATTTTGAAAACTTGCTTGTTATAGTTAAACCATCTTATTGTGATTGTATCATGATAGTCGTGTAGTGTACCTAGAAGAGTGTTGTGTTTGATGTAATGTCTGGAGTATAATCAAGCATTGTGGGATCATCTCTATGTTGTATTTGATGGTTTCTGCCTCGAACGTTGTTCTTTGTGATTCTGTTCCTATAGTAAGTTCGTCGAGCCTCTCTTCAGGTTTGGCACCGTTTCCTCCTATGATTATTTTCTTTATTTGGTTTTCCCTCTCTTTCTGAATTGTTTTGTTGTTCACTGTTCAGTGCTAACTCTTGACTAAAATGAGTTTTTGTTCTTTGCTTGGACTTTTGATTTATTGTATTAGTAGTGTTTGCATCATGCAAGCATTATGTGGTGTTCCATTCTTGATTCGTAAGTATTTTCGTTTGAAACACAAAACTTGCTGTTGAACATTTAGTCTGCTACTCTGGCAGTATGTATGAATGATGGTTTTGGACTACTGCCATAGCATTTGATCGACATTAGAACGAAGAACGGATACAATGCAATTGTTCAATCCACTTGTAATCTAATCTTCACAAGTCAAATTATAGTAATTGACACTTCTGCCGTTCTGTACAATAGATCATGTAACACTCCGAGTTCGATTGCAATTTGCATGTCTTGTCATATGCCTATGAGTCTAAAATATTGAGTGTAATATACTGGAGTGGACAGTGGAGTGCATCACTCATCTAATTTTCAAATTTTTGTTTTCCTTCTAATTTCCAGCTCGTTGAATCTTTTCAGGAGTCTCCTTCTCTCCCACATGTTTCTTGAAATTTCACAGTCCAATTGGTCTCAACTCTAAATCTGGCCAAGCCTTAAATAAGCTTGTATGGGCCTACTGGTCCTGGGCCTTATCTTATTATAGGCCCTCTGGGGTAACTAAAACTCTAGCCTGCTTTGACTATGGTTGGGCCTGGTTATTTAGAAATCAGGACCATTTACCGTCTCTATTCCAAATCGGGCAGATTCCGGTCAGTTGATCGCCTCTTACCCATTAGTAAGAGGTGAATCGTCTTACCAAGTACCAACTGTGTTGCGCTTCATTGTTATAAGTTCATTGTGTTTATAGTATCAAACATACTAATATAGTATATCAAGTGGGGCACTTGAAAATTAAAGTCAAATAGTATTTAGTAACAACAATTGTATATTTAACTTCAAACATTATATTTATAGTGAAATATATGATGTTGATATGCAATATCCTAAAAAAATTTGTATGCAAGTAAGTTGAAGTGAAAATACGAACGAAAAAGTGAAGTCGACTATATCTGGACTAGGTGAGTAAAGAGATAAATAGGAATAAGAATAAGAGCAAAGCATCGGATTCCCTATGATGATCTCTCTTTTTGCTCAAGTAGAGCGGGGGACTTTGCAGAAAAGATGGATGTGAGAAAAAAAAAGTAAAAGATAGTCCTAGTTGAGAATGAGAGGTGAAGTGAACTAGTACTATTAACCATAGACGACTTATGAAATATGATGATTATATAATGTATCTAAAATCAATTAGTACTAGTAACTACCTACTTGAAAAGTTAAGAAATCTTCTTCTCTAATTGTCACACACACGAATGTAAAGTAGGAATCCCAAGCACAAAAGCAAACGGCCCACTTCCAAACAAAACAAAGCTATTCTCCCTTTCATTTTTCCCACGTGGGGTCTATCCTAACTCGACCTTAATTATGTATGTTTCATTAAACGTGGGATTATTAAGTTAACCAATCTTCACTTTCAGGCCTGCTTCATTTTCTATACCGATTATCGAAACTACCGTATCCATATATTTTGGCGTTTTCGTTCATGAATCAACAAAATAAATAAGTTATAACAACTCTTATTAGTCTAGTTGTTCAAATGCATAAAGGATAATATATATTTTAACTCTGTTTAATAAAACTAACTAAAAAAATATCTAAATAGTTTATTAAGTAAATTTTTTTCAACGAGCTAACTTGATTAGCTTCTCGAACCTAACTTTTCAGTTAACTTATTTAAAAAGTTATAAGTTCCTGTAACGAAATCATTGTAAAAGAAAATTCATGTAGCTGAAAAGTTAACTGAAAAATTAGTGGTAAATATGAACTTTAACCATAAACAACAAATAAAACTCTCGCTATGTGGCTACAACAAGTCAATTAAGCATGTTGTGTCATCAAGTATTGACAATATGGGGATATTGTCTTTTTACGAGTAATTTTTATTAAATAAAAAAAATTGAAACACAATCGATTAAAATTAAAATATATGAATTATTTAATGGCCAAATTGACAAGAAACTGTTTTTCACTTCCTATTTATATTGCGGTCATTTGAACTAAAATAATTGTTTGGCAATGACCGAGTGATGTGACGATTTTGTCATTGTATTTGTCAATTATGATCCATCCAAGTAAGTCAAATTGTATATAATGATTTTGCCTTATATCATGGTAGAAGATCACAACAAGCAATTAGGTCTTAGCTGCCAAACTTATGGTTATTGCATGGTAGATTGGCATGTAAAACTGAACTATATAACTGTAAACAACTTTAATTACAAATTGTATTTTAACTATAACATAAAATAATTTAATAAGATTGTATAATAAAATTTTGATTATTGTATTTTTACTATATAATTTTATTTTAAATTATTTAATATCTTAAAATTATTTTATGGTTAAAATTGACAACGAAGTGCAGTTCAATTGGTAAGATGTTTTAATTCCAACTAATAAGTTGAAAGTTCGAGTCATCTTTATCGTTTTAAAAGAAAATTATGATGAAAATAAAAATTGAACACGGTGAAAAGTTAAAATTGAATTATCTAAAGGAGATGTGGTTGTGTATGCTAACGGATGAAAGGTATAATTTTTCTAGCATGAACTTGATTGTCATATTTTTGACATACTACTACCATAAAAGTGTACATGTACACGGATACAGTCGGTACAAAAGGAGGACATAATCAAGAATAAATATAAGGGAAATTCATGATGAAAACGGAAAGGGGAGCACTTATTTGTAATGTGTATTCGGAAAAGAAGACTTATGAATTTGTAGGATAAAAATACCTTATACTTAATTTCTTTCACTTCATCATATTGATCAATCTTTTAGGGTCCAACTTAATTTATAGTGTCATGAATTGAAGGGTCCGGAGGAGCGTAACTCTGTATTTTCATGGGACCCTAATAAAAGCACTTTGGAGATTTGACAATGTATACTTAATTTACAATGGAAATGCACAGACAACAAAACAATCAAACTTAATCACGCTATTAGTATAGAATTAGCCAACATTCACATCCTTGCTTTTTAGAAAGTCCATTTTTGCTAAATAAAGTTGTTACCCTCTTCGGCAAATTTCTTTCTTTTTGTCTAATATTTGTGCTCGAATTGTATTCCTCATCTGATCAAAACTCGAGTAATTGTCATGTTGTAATCGAACTCTTGATCCCTGCATAGAGTATCACGGTACCGGTCATACTCACCCGAAGATACTCCAAAGGCTGCTTGGAGAAATCACCTGCATTGTTTCGCGCCATAAACTCAAAACCAACAACACATGAAAGTGGATTATAAGGCCTATCTGAGTTAATTACAATAAAGTCCAAAGGGTGTTACTATTCAATTTTAAAGTCCCTGTCTGTTTGTAAACCCTACATAACTCCATAAGCGTGGCATCTCTCCATTTGTTAATTGGACGCGCTTATTGACATTATGACAATGGTTCAAAAAGAAGTTCAAGTTTTTCACTTTCTTATTCGATCTTTTTATAGGCCATTCAAATCAAGAACAATAAATTGTTATCTGAGCATAGTTAAGGCCCACCTCACACTTTGATCAATCTCTTTGGGAACTTGGGCCTCACTTAAGGCTCCACTTTCACACTCCTTTCTTGCACTCCAAGACGGTGCATGTTTTGTTTGGTACACTCTAGCTAGCAAGCATGCCAACATTCTCACAAGTTAGAAAATATTTTTACCCACTAGAATAATGTATAAATTATAACTAAGCAGAGATGAACTAATTGAACTGATTTCAAGTTAAAGAAAATAGAGACATTTAAACAAGAACCCTTATTTTAAAACTTTTGTAATGTTAATGACTAAAGAAAAATTTGGAAAGAAAAAATAAAACGAAAAAGAGGATTGTTGAATATACATTGTGTCCCGTTAATATGATACAGACAAAGAAGGTCGAAAGAAATCAAATCATAGCAAATCTGATATTTGGAGCTGCAATATATGTTAGTGGTTGCCCTACCAATGAAGAACAATTGATGATGAATTTCTATTTAGTTTGTTTATTACTACTAGCTGGCTATATAGCACCTCAGATGATCTTTTTCTTTTAATAAGTTTAGTAGAGGCTCCTCGGAAAATGATTATCATTCTCTCTTTCACGGACACCACCTTACATCAAAATGATCGGTGCATTTTCTAGCTACCTAGCTCTCTTTTGCTTTTTCTTTTCAGTACTAATTGATGATAATTGACAAAAATCTTATGACTATGTTCCTCCGGCCACCTAGACTTATTTGGTGTTAAAAAAATATCATATACGATAACTCGTTTAACCTTCCACTTTCGCAATTGATTTTGCGTGGTGTAATAAGAGTGAAATTAAACAATGTGGAACCACTAATATATGGACTCTTTCAAATTCATCATTTTGTCATTCAAATGAGTGCCGACTTTCACAGTGAATCCAATGGAGCTATACACATCAAATAGAGGATTACATATATAATATACACCCACTATTTATTTTTTTTGAAAAAGTTAAATTTATTCCATAACCAAAGGGATAAGGAATGCCCAGCAAAGTTACAAAAGATACACCACACAGCAAACACAGCCTGAACCAAATTACAGAAACCTTACAGCTACAAAATGAGCCAATGAGATTACCAAACTACAGAATATTAAGCACACCTTTAGGACTAATACTCCAATCCACCGCAGAATAGCCTGCATCAATTCCACCTTTGCACCTTAACCATGTCCAAATCAAAAATTTTGCCTTATCCGCAACCTCTTCGCTCGAAGCCCCCCTTCCTTAAAAAACTGATCATTCCGACATTTTCAAATGCACCATAGCGTACCATGCCACTATGATTCTAAACATACACTATTTATTTTTAAACTACATTTTTCATTCAAAAATAAGATAAAAGAGGTGAGGCGTACCTTGTTAGATGAACCCGGTAAAACTTTCGCAATCAGTTAAAAGTGCGTCTAACCGGAAGAACTTGGTAAAAAGTTGGTGTAGTAGTCATCGACGTTTTACCAAGGACAAACTGTACCAGAATGTTCGAACTGATTACAAATCATATGATATTTCATTAACCATTTGAATTAGTATTCCTTCTGAATTGTTGAAAATTTTAATTTCATTAACCATTTGGATTAGGTATTCCTTCTGAATTGTTGAAAATTTTAAGTCCAAGTGACAGTTTAGCAATCAATTTGAATTGGAAAATATTTTTCCCTCAGATGAGTCTCAATTGCTAGCTCAATTCTAATACTATTGAAATTACACTGATAGATCAATCAAACAGTAATAAGACTGTTGGTAGTGGTTTGTTATGGGAGATGGATTAAGAATGACAATGAACGTGACTTAAATGAGCAGTTTAAAGTTGGTTTTTGCAGTTGTAACTTTAAAGTGAAGAGAATATTGGGTGGAAATAGTAAGAAGTTTGCATTGGGTTCTTTGAGAATTGGGGCTAGGTGGGTTCCTGAAAATGAGCTTTTGTAAACAATTTTCCTTCTTTACAACTTCAAGGCTGGTTCGTGGGACAAAGCCACCACCGACCTTTTTACTCGTACACTACTATTATCTAATCTTGCACATTTTCCCTCTTTACATGTTCACTAGATCAGGATTGATTCCCTCTTTTACAACCAATGTGTTTGACTGCCCAATTCAGTCTCTATAAATGTGTGGTGATCGTCGAATAACTTAATTATTATTAATTCATTGAGATTTGTAGTAACCTAGGAGGGATTATGTTTCCTATTCATATTGGTAAGTTGGTTTGGAGTAGCCTCTTACAGTTTTACTCTCTTTTTAATAGTATCAATTTTCTACCTGTTTATTGAAATCGATAAAAATGTGAGTTTATAAAAATTAGTGTTCAATTCGTAATCAAAATCAGTATAAGAGAAAAAAAAAAGAGAACTAATACTACCACAAAGTGAAATAGATTCTCCTTCAAATGTTATAGTTATCTTTATTACATCTCTCTCACATTAATATATATATCCCACATGGATCCATGCAATGGGCGCGAGTATAGAGATAGTAGAGTCTCGCAAAACCTTATAAAGCGAGTGTGTTTACAAATTGAAATATTAACATGAAATGTATCGTGGATAATACCTCGTCACTTTGTTATTCATTAATCACACAGTGTAGTTGATTTTAGAATTAACAAAAAGAACACATGTTAATAGACAATTTAAAAAACGATCCCTAATCGCCCCTTGATTATTAGCAGAATGTCAAGAAACTCGAACCTTTTCCTCAACGGTAAAGAGTTCAATCACCATATTTACTTGGTACTAAAGGATCATGCCTATTAACCATCTTTTACTACCAAAAAAAACAGTTTGCGACTACTGCCCCGCTTAACTAACACATCTCAAGCTCCTTCATCTTTCAACTCTAAGTACATCACGATGAAGTGAACAACATAAGAGGAAACATAACAACAGTTAAAATTAGACTTTTATGCATGACATGGGATTGCATTTTAAAACGCTTCAAGGCATATACGTTTGTTTCTAATTTTAATTCAATGTGCCCATGAAAAAAACAATCGGGTAATATCCACCATTACTGGATCATTAATCAAATTTACACTGATTTATCATTAACCATTACATAGTTAATTACCGCCACATATCCACTAACAATATCTGTTTATCTGAGATCTGAGTGTACGTATATTCAAACAAGTAATGAACTAACAGTTGAAAGATACTTTAAACATTTTAATTATTAAGGGACTGATTTGTATATAATTTGAGTGATATTTTCAATTAAAATTGGTTGTTTTTTATAAAATGTCTAATTTAAATGAGAAAATGTATGATTCAGCGGTATAACAAAAAGGGACTAACTGTTCTCGGTGTTTTGTTAAACATACCTAAGTATTGGGTTGATGATTTGAAGAATGGATTGTTTTGGGAGAAGATATTGATAAGGAAAGAAAGAGATGAATGAGACTGCCATATTGCAGTTCTTTGTCATATAACAAGTGCCATGGATCCCACTCACTGCACTCGTTCAATAAAGATGGACAAGCAAACAAAATAAACAACCAGCCAACGCCCTTTTCAGGCCCAAAATTTTAAATTTATTACAGACGGACCAAATCAATTACTAGTATAAAATAAACTAAAGAGAAAAAACAACACTATGATTAGAAGATTCCATTCTGATATTCAAGATAAGTAGCTAGATACGGATACGGTCATAGTATTACAAGGGTTTCAAGTTGATTCTCTATTTGTGCCACCATCTTCCCAAGTTTGTTAACTCACTGCTCACTTCTCCAGCTGATCGCCTCAGTTCACTAAATATAATTTGCAACCAAACCCTTTCAGCGAAGGACAGTGATTATTTAATCATATTACACCACACAGATTTAGTGTATGTCCAGTGCCTCACCTGGAATTCCGGTACAAAGATCCCTATATATTGAAAAAATTTAAATAGATTTAAATTAAGATTAGTATCTCTATACTATCTCCGTTCCAAATTAAAAGTCTCAGTTTAACTTTTCATGGTCAACGTTTTCAAACTTCGAATGTAAATAACGCATACATAATGTTGATAGTAAATCCATTAACTTATTAATAGTTGTTCTATCTGTTTGATTTTTATCTTAATATCATACATTTAATCAAAAACTTAATTAAAAGTGAACATATGATACAATATTAAGCATTATTAAATTGCATATAGTATGCATTTTTTGGGTTTTAAATCTCATAGATATAAGATAATATTATTTTCTATTAAAATAATGGTGTGGAATTGAAATTTTATATTAAGTTTACTTTTTAATTATTTGTGAAAAGTTGAATACATTTATAATTAATGTGAAAATTATCAAAAATAAAATGAAAAGGTTTAATCAGACGCAAAATATTAAGATGAAACGGGACAAGAAGTGTTATTTGTGCCCCATTTAGCTAAAATTCATGACTTCGCCATTGATATAATATCATATATTAGTAGCACATTACATGCATTTTGTAATTTTGTATGTACTCTTTAAATGTATTTATTGGTTGTTTAACTGTAAAAACACTCCTTCCAGTTTCCGGGTTTAAAAAAATTGACTTTATTTGCATCCATAATGATTCCGATTCACCTCAGGTTTGACAATCAAACTTATTTAGGGGATTAATTTGTAGCCAGGATGGATAATTACTCCCGACGACTTTTGAGGAAAGTGAAATGTTAGGGAAATGTCATTTTTTAAAAGATTGATTAATTAAAAATCTCACTAGACTCTAGCTAGGATTTGAAAAACTATAATTCGACCACTATTTGCATGTAGGTTGTCTCTAGGTTTTGATAATTCATCCTTGAATTTTATTTCCATTCCTGGACGGCTATCACACCCCACCCATTACCTTATTTTCACTTTCAATCTCCAACTATTACAAAATTTGTCCTTTTCCTCAGACTAATTTTTCTATATTTATATTTGCATGATCGATAATATCAAAAAATTAGGTCGTGTTCTTTAACTTAAAATTACTTAAATGAACTTCAGTTAAGTTCATATCAGTTCAGTTCAGATCGACTTAATTATAATTTATACCACACTTAAGTTTTTCTTTTAAGAAGAAAAATATATTGCATCATGAAACTGAAACACCAGCAGAAAGAAAACAGTGTTTCAGCAAAAAAACATGATTACACAAGTATCAACAACCGCAAGTCGCGAAACAAGTCCAGACTGCAGAAAAAACCAAAACTGACCAATAACACCAAAACCAAACTTGCCCAAAGAACTGAGTCCTAGAAAGCAGAGAGGGAAACCCCGATCAATGAAAAACGAATGAAAATTAGGTCCCCTCATTATCTAGTATGTCTCGAATACACATATTCAAGCCAAGAGTCAAAGGGGAGGCCTAGTACAAGAGGAGGAGATACCGATCGGGAAGGGAAAAAAGAAAAGATCGGTGATGTCCCTCAAGTTATCCGAAAAAGATAATCGAGGCCACCAAACAACTTCACCAAGATCAGAGCTGCTAGCGTACAAAACAAATAATGTGAGCCATTAAACCAGAACCTCAAGCGGAAATTGATCCCAATCCCCAGAGTTTGCACGAGGTGTGATCAAGTTCCAACTCCTAAACCGATGCCACATATTCACCTTAATTAATTCGAGAGTGTCAGGAAGGCGACACGACCAAATCATTGAACCTATTGTTATTCCTGTAATGGCCAAAATTCGCTCTTCCAACAAGACTAGCAAATTGGTCCATTGAGACCCCGACCCAATCGATGATCTCCAAATGAGTCCATCTCGACCTCACACGCGGGTCGGACCTCCCTACTTCCTAGCGGACAGACACACTAGCCAACGCGCTTGG
>JAYMSP010002025.1:0-26824 GCA_036897095.1 Plantago elongata | reverse complement strand
GGGTTTGATGGCTAAGCTAAGTAACATTATTGGTTTTCTAATTTAGATGCAGATTCAACCGGTTCAAAATCGTAGTTAATAAATGTATAACAACAGCAAATCAACTATTGCACTAGTGCTTTCACTAACAATTAGATATTATTCCACCTTATAGTTGTAGATCTGAACGTAATCGACAAGTTGATCATCATTTTTTAACACTTGAGTGAATAATTAAGGACTCGAAGTGAAAAAATCTTTATAATATTTTATTACAAATTCTAGGGAAAGAGGGGTTTTTCCATTAGATATGAAAATTACACTTTTTTTATTTTTTTATTTAGGGTCTGTGAATTTTTATTCAGTGCCCGTGGGGTTTTACGTAATGTCTATGAGTTTTTTTTTTACGATATGTGGGTTTTTACGTTGTCTGTGGGTTTTTATTTACGGTATGTGAGTTTTTACGTTGTCTGTGGGATTTTATTTATGGTCGGTGGGTTTTTACGTTGTCTGTAGGTTTTTATTTAGGGTCTGTGGATTTTAATGTAAATAAAAGTGGAATTTCCATATTCAATGGAAAAAATGCTCTTTCCCTGGACCCCACCATATTTTATTTAACTCTTGTGGAATAGAAAAGAGAGGCGCGGCAACTCGTGCAGCCCTTTAAACTTCAGATGCAATTGTGCTTTGGGCTAACTGAGAAAGAGACGTGATCATGCCATCCGTTAAATTCAACTACGAAGGAACTTCACCAGCACACTCTGCATAAATGTTAGTACTCTAAATTGCCAGTTAATATTAGTCACTAACTGCAAAAGCATGCACTTCTAGCATCCACTGAAGACTAATTCTTTCTAGAACATGTAGTGAACTTGCATGTGTGAATATATTCAACTCCCATCCACTCAAATATCTGTCATGCAAATTCTACAAATACAAGGAGTTCCAGAAATTGACAATACCGTGAACAAGAAAAGTTCGCCAACAAGATCTGCAGCAGCCTGAACAGCTTTTTCTTCATTTAGAGGACGAATCACAACATTAGTTGCATGGCCATATATACGTCTTTGCAAGTTTGTCGTGAAACGATGGTTAGCCTGTAAAGAGTATACGAGAAATTAAGTTCATAGAGTTTTAAACTCCACATTATGCATGCAAAAACAATTCTTGAATGCATGTAAACGATATGAAATGTCATTATACCTATAAAGTAAACCATTTACAACTTACGAGAAATACAATACACAAAGAGACTCATTGACATCCATATAATACAGAAAACATAACAATAATACACTTTAAGCATTCGATACAGTACCTCAAAAGTCTGTTTTGCATATTACTTGTAGGAATTGATTAAACTGAAGAAACAATGCAAATATACACGTTTTATATTACGAAATACGTAACAGTATATATAAAGGGTGCTTATACATTGATGAAAGCAGCATAAGTAATAACTAAAAGAGCTTAGTAACAGGGTAATAATATTGTTTTTCTTCGAGACTCCACCAGACGAAGCATTGGATCGATATGAACATATCAGTATTAGTCTATTAGATATACTTTGTAATTTCTTAGACCATGTCTAGAAGATATTCAATCAAACCTAACTACGATCAATGTTAAGTTCCTTGATATTCCTCAACATTCTAAAATATAAACCAACCTCAACATTTTCTTCTCTCGTGCTTGAGATTTGTTTGCGTGGTTCAAGAAATACTTTTGTTCTTTAAGAAACATAAACAAAAAGTTCCTTGACAGAACAGATAACCTTAAGCACAATGTCAGACAATAGAAAATGCACATAGAAAGCAACAATTTCTCTCGTCAAATGAAATGAACCCAACAAAATACAACTAGAAAGCAAGGATCATACAAGTACCCAACAAAATCATAAGAAATGAGAAGATAACATGCCTTTGTGGAACAAAAATGAACAGAAAAATCTCATAACTAGGGCTAGAAATGGAAGACCCTGATTGTGTATGTATATAGCAAGAAATGATGAGAGGAGAAAAGGAAATTAACCTGGGCAAAGTTGATGATGGATAGTCTGAATTTGGGGTGCAAACTAGCTTGCTTTTTTAAGCTCTTGCCAATGGGTTTGCAGAAGGTTCTGAGAGCAAGCGTGGCAAGCTTAAACACCGGTAAAATCATTCCCACAGTTCAGGAAAGATGGAGTTTTGCAGACATTCAAGTGGATGAGAAGTAAAACTCGACTCTGTTAGTTGGGTATGATGAATCGATGATGATGATGATTGATGAAGAAGAAATAGTATAATATTAATGGCGGATGGCTATGTTACTTGCACACCAGGTGTTTGATTATTTGTTTTGTGGCATTTTCTTGTACAACAAACAAACAAGCAGCTAACGGATTTTGTGTTTTGGCCAATCTAATATTCCCACATTGTGGGGAGAAGAAATGTGGGCTTTTCTTTGCCTCAGCCCAATGCACTAGATTTCAACTTCCAGGCCCATACATTTTTCATTTCCTTTTTGTGATCAACTAGATAATTAGTCCGTAGTGTTGTTAAACGACTCGATCTAACGAATTGATTATTGTTATACTCGGCCTAAGCATTAATTCTGCTTGTTGACATAAACGAGTAACAAATAAGCTCGAAGTTGAGTAACATGTAAAATGCTCATGCTTGACTCGTACTCGAAAATATTTATAAACTATATATATTTATGAAAATGATTAGTCTGAACAAGCTTTTTCGAGCTGAGTTGAATTCGGCTCGAGCTTGACTCATCTACCTTATCGAGCGAGTCTAGCTCGAGACTTCATTAAGGCTCAACCCTTGTAACATTTCTAACTACCTTTCCCAATTACTTAATACCTCCTTATCAGTTCAGTTATTTGTACTTAATTGTTTTTTACAATGTAAATATGTACATTTTCAATGGAGAGAATAAAACCTAAATTTGAAAAGGAGAAGCTCGAATACACAAGATGCACATAACTGGACAAAAAGATTAAACTCACCCCTATATTCTTTTCTCGATAAAGTTTGGTGAATCAAAGGAAGCATCAACTGTGTAATAAAAAATGACATAAAATTATGCTTGAACTCGACTCGAACACTTAAATGAACGAGTAGAGTTAGAAAGGAAATTAGCATATTTGGATTTAGCGAGTGTTCAGCGTGTTAGTGAGTGGTCCGAGTAACTCATCATCATCTCCACAATAGCAATGGCGGCTACAGCTACCACTACCAGCTTCGCCTCCCCACTTCTACTCCTATCCCGTCGCCACCGTCATTTCTCCGCCGTCAGACTAATCACCAATTGCACCAAACGAATCGCTCCACCCGCCATTTCTATTACAAACAACAACAATCGTCCATCATTCGCAACCATAAAAAGATTTCCAATGCTATCGTGCTACTGCACCGAGCCACAGATTACCAACCAAGCTACCGAAACGATAGTCGATGAGAAGAGCAAGGTTTCAGACGATTCGAAGCTAAAAGAGGTGGCCAATACCCTTGACATTAGGGTCGGGAAAATCCTCAAAGTGTGGCGGCACGAGGAGGCTGATTCTCTCTACGTTGAGGAGGTTGACGTTGGTGAGCCTGAGCCTAGAACCATTTGCAGCGGCCTTGTCAAGTACATTCCTCTTCACCTTCTTCAGGTTGCTGCTATTCGACCTAATTTCATTTAATTCTCAATTGCATTTTTTATGTTTCTGCTAATTTTGCATTCTATGAGGATTATTGATAAGAAGGGTGCAAACCTGAATTGAAGTTACGATTTGATGCGTTTAGCAAACTACCTTAAGTGATAGTGGTTGTTATTAGTCTGAGGGGGATTCAATTTTGTTGGGCAGGATAGGAGTGTGTTAGTTCTGGCTAATCTGAAGCCGAGAAATATGCGTGGTGTTAAATCGAATGGAATGCTGATGGCTGCTTCTGATGCGTCACATGAGAATGTGGAGCTTCTTGAGCCACCGGAAGGTGCTGTTCCTGGTGAACGAGTGTGGTTTGGTTCTGTTGATGAGAAAGAAAGTCTGCCGGAAGCTGCAACGCCGAACCAGGTAAAATGTTTATTGATCGGTGTCTTTGTTTACTCAGTTTGTGTATCATTGTGGTTGAATTTGATAAGAGTGGAGTTTAACTAGTTTAGCATCGTATTCCGGTAGTTGGTGTCCAACACTGAAATTTGCTATTGCGGATATGCTTAGTTTATAGTGCTCTCTTTAGTACTTTATTGTTTTAGCTACGTTCAATTTGAATCTGGAATTGATTATAACAAGCTTAAACACACAGCTGATATATATGCATAGTATCCAACTTAAATATATGCGCTCCTTTTCTCAAGTGCATAACATCCACCTGATTGACATCTAAATATTTATTGTGAGTTTGAACTTTGAAACAATAACCATGAGTGTGTCCTTGAATCATTGTTGTATATGTTATGCTGAAACACCTCCCGAAGGATACTTGTGAAACCCATTGAGTCTAAGTGACCGTGCGTAGGGATGTAAACGAGCCGATTCGAGCCGATCTTGGACCTTATCGAGCTCATGCTCGTGTCTACAAGTCGATCACGATCTCGATCATTGTCGAGCTTTAAAGTTAAGAGCTTGCCAATTGATCGCGAGCATCGAGCTTGCTCACGGGCTTTTCCCGAGCAACAAAATTAAATTAATTATTGTTTTCTAAAAATAATTATTTAAATTGTTATTGTTATTTAATAAAGTACATGATTCAATAATAGAATTTTCAAATACTAATATGTTACATCTAATTTTAATACAATACTACTGCATGAAAATGTTATTATATATGTTTTGAAATATAATGTATTTATTAAGTTTATATATAAGTAGAAATACATAACATGTATAAATTGACTTATATGGTCACGATCTGCTCACGACCAATCGAGCTTATGAACATAGTGCTCGTTACTCGCTCAAAACTGAGTCAATCATGTTCACGATCAAGTCCGAGTTGACCGATCATGAACTCGAACCAACTTTGACAGAGTTTTTTCACGTCGCTCGTGAACAACTTGATTCGTTTACACTTGCGTCAAGCATCTTATTGTTTTAGTGTTCTAACCGAGCAAAACTATGCTTTAAAATTAGTGTATGAACCTCTACAAATAATAAACCAGGGAGGCATTCAATTTATGTTCTCCAAACACATGCTCTGTTGATATGCCTGTCGAGTGTACTTATAGTTTTATCTAATTTTTATACCGCTATCCCTATGTTAAATCTAGACCCTACTTGGCCTCTTTTAGCTAGGTGATATAAAGAAAATAAGTTTGAGCCTGAACGGGATTAAATGGCAAAATTTCAAACATGTTATTAGAATTTATGAAGTTCATATTGGCTTCGATATTATCTTTGCACAAATGACTAGCCCTGTTAACCAAGGTATCGATTACCATTCCCTTGAAACTCTTGTTTTATCATTCAATGAGGACAATGGAATATGATAATATGATTAATCAGTTTTTGATTGTAGATAGAAGCTGGTAAAGTAGAAGTGAAGTTTTTATTATGGCTTCATCTGCAATCTAAGACAAAATAAATAATTTAAATTACTATGATACAATACAAGCAACATTAAATATAAACATATTAAGTATGAGTGATCATTTGATTGGAATAACAGAAATAAAAAATTAAAGTAATTGATGTACAGTTCGGAAACAAAAATTTAGTATAACCGAGTTGCTATTTCTCATAATTAATTTTTTGAATTTACAAAGTTCTGTCTTTGTTTATGACATTTAATATAATCAGCATTCTACTTTAAAAAAATTTAGACTGGTGGATTCTTTACTGTTAACATATACTATAATCTTAGCTTACAATTATCTGTTTGTGTGCCACAGGTTCAAAAGAAAAAGATTTGGGAATTAATCCAGCCTCACCTCAGAACGGATGAGTCTTGTGCGGCTTCACTCAGCACGCACCCCATGAGAACGTCGACAGGTGTTGTAACTTCCGAATCACTTAAGAATGCCAACATATCATAACGAATCAGAAGCTCTGGTTGAAGCTGGGTAGAGTGTTGTCATTGTAAATTAGAAATGTGAGGGTCTCTAGTCTCTTAATCTCAGGGAATAGAAAACAAGCCGACTCGTTAACAAATGGACTGTCAAGTTTTGATTTAGAGGGATCTGGACAGGTCTTGCTATATATTTGAGGTTTTGCATGTAAAATCATGTATCTCACAATTTTGTTACCAATAATGCTCTTCTGATGGTGTACAATTGAGTTAAGGGTGGATTTCAATGACACCTTTATTTTGGTTAGTTTCAATAGTATACATTGATCATCCATTTTCGGTTATGCTTCAATCAGACAGCCTCTCGGGTATGGTCAATTAGAATTCAGATTCCATATGCAATGAAATCGGAGGAACATACCGACCTCCTATGATCTGGTGAAGTAATCTGTTGGCTCTCAGTTAAAGTCAAGTAGACTATAATGTTAACAGGAACCTCATCATGAATTCCATACATCTGATCTGCCTTTGTACATGTATAAAACTGAGAGTCAAGTTTGCGTAGTATCTTTAATTCAAGATGAATCTAGTTCATCAATTGCATTTTGCATCATATCTTACAATCATGAATAATCATCTCTACCAAAACCAAAGCATATAACCCTCATGAATTGCCATCTGCACTGAAACCAATCATCTCATGAAGCATGGGTCTGGTGGGACTTACAGGTGAAAACTGTTGATCCGTTGCCATAGCTGTACTGCTACTACGCACATTGATATCAGTACCTGATACTGTACTATCTGTGTAGCTTGTAAATGTTGTTGCATCTGCAAAATTCAAGTCCGTTAGGTACCCGGGTTTTGAAGTAGCAGCTGGCACCTCAATGTCTCCACAAAGCATAGCCACAACACGAGACATTGAGGGACGCAAAATTGGGGATGCTTGCGTGCACAATAGACCTGTACCAATTACACGTTTCACTACATCCTCATCAAATCGATTTAAGTTTTGGTCGACTAGCTCTATGAGCCTGTTGCTTTCATGAAGGTTCCAAGCCTGAATCAGCACACGTCGTCAAGCATGTTTAACAGGTATTCTTGCAAAGGTTAAACAGTACTGAAAAAGTACAATACCCATTCGAGAAGATAAATCTTGTCCTCTTCCAAACTCATGTCAGAATTTGGCCTTCCACTAATCATCTCTAGAGCTACAACTCCGAAGCTGAATATATCAGCCTTTTCTGTCAGATGTCCACGCATAGCATACTCCGGTGCAAGATATCCGCTTCACAAATTATTCCAGAATTCACTAATTATAAACCATGCCAGAAATCTACCTATGAAGAGGAGAAAAAAATGGGATTCTCACATGGTTCCTGCTACTCTTGTACTTATATGGCTCCTCTGGTCGTCGTACAATTTGGCCAGGCCAAAATCTGAAATTTTAGGTGCTAGATTAGAATCAAGTAGAATGTTGCTAGCCTTCACATCCCTGTGTACGATACGAGGCCGTGATTCCTCGTGAAGATAGGCAAGGCCTCGCGCCACTCCCAAACATATATCGTAACGTTTAGGCCAGCTAAGAGAGAAGCATTTCATCGCTGCTCCATGAAAGTAGAACATTTCACTACTACATACATAAAACTCATGTATAACATTTATCTATGCAGTTGAAAAATATACCGGTCCCAAATAGTAGTTGATCCAGACTCTTGTTCTCGAGATACTCGTACACTAACAAAGGCGTACCTCCCTCTACACAACAACCATACAGTTTGACAAGGTTTCTGTGCTGCACAGCAGATATAGTAGCAATCTCTGCCACAAACTGACTCTTTCCATGATTTGAAGCCACAGACAACCTTTTGATTGCAACTCTCCTTCCATCTCTCAGTGTTCCCTAAGACACAATCACATTATGTTACTATGTACCATGTCGGAAAAAATTAATTTGAAAAATTATACTCGTAATATTCTCATGCTATATAGTTTAAAGGCCAGAAGAAACATAGAAGTGTAAAATTTCCAAGATTCTGTTCAAGTAGTGAATTCCATGCTTCTCACTCTTGTTGCTTAAATTGAAAATATGACCAAAAAACGGATGAATGGCAGCAATACAAACAGTAGAATATAAGGATATCAATAAAACCAGCTGAATTCTGATATATATGCACTCTCTTAACAGTTCATGAATGCTTGACAGAATTGAGGCATCAGTTATGATTTTCGAGGTTAAAGTTGCTTGCTTACCTTGTAAACAGGTCCAAATCCTCCTTCGCCGAGCTTGTTAGCTAGATTGAAGTCATTTGTTGCTTTTTTGAGTTCAGCATATGAATATATGTACGTTTGTGTATCCAGCCCCCTTAACTCTGTAAATTTACCACAAACAATGTGGTCTTTAGTATGAACGAACAATAGACTACTTATCCATGACAAACAGTAACACTTTCGATATGTCATGCTGGATACTCTCAGAGGAATATGATACATGAATATTGAGTGTTTTATGCCCAGATTCGCACACATAAAATGCATTACAGTCACATAATCTTAAGGGCCATCTGCAGTTAGGCCTGTATACGATGTATCTGCATAATACTATGTCCTTAAAAGATGCAAGCAAATGCACTATAATAATCTTGAACTCAATACTAAATAACCTATTGTATATCTCTTCAACTTACCTTCCTCTCCAAAGTTCTCCTGCCTTTTCCTTCCATAGTACACATAATATAATGCGGCTACAAGAAACATACATGTTGCGCCAACTGCAACAACAATCCCGGAAACAAGTAAAGTTTGGTTCCTCGTCCTGCTAGGAGGTCTGTTTCTTACAGTAGGAGTGAAATCTGCGGATAATTCAAATGTTTAAATATGTATGTGTCGAAGAATCATCAACTATATACACAATTCAACACTTGAAGTTGTAGAATACCTGGAGTTGCCCTTATAGCTGAAATTAAAGGTCCATATGTACCATTTTCAGGTAGATTGCTCCCCTTCCCAGCCCAAAAGAGGTGGATCTCTAGATAGTTATCCGTCACATGTGCTGTAAAATCCCTTGAGATAGTGCTAGCAAACGTCCCATCAACTTGTCTTCGTATGAGAAAGTCTCGTACCTGGAGACTACCCTGGATGTATATATCAAAAACACGCCTTCCACGACTCATGAACTCTGTCGCTGGAAACTGCAGATTAACATTATAGTTACCATTTTCCAATCCTAATCCATAATATCTCAATGATCCGGCTGAAATTCGTGCAAATCTGAACAAATCAACATCTCTATTATTTGCAGGAAGATTAGAGACAACTTGGTACTGTGGATTATTGGTATCCGATGGAAAACCAGCATTGCTAACAGCCCATCTGCGTGAACCAGACACATAATGTCCTGCTGGACCAAGAGGCCGAAAATCATTTTCGTATACCACCTGATCACTAGAGTTAATTTGTTGGGTATCGCCACAATTAATGGAAAAGTTGGAATCTGTAGATCACCATCAAGAAAGAATTCATCAGTGACATTTTGAGTGCTCAACATGGACATTTTTATAGCTCAACATGGACATGGATCACTTACAAATAGGTGATCCTCGGTTGCAAGGAAAATTCCTCTGAAGACAGTGCAGTCCACTCAGCAAACTGTTGAATGGAGAACGAAGATTTACTTTAATGTCAGTTCACAAGACGAAATAGTTGTTGCATACTATTGATCAAACTCTTCGCATCATAATTAAAATGTTAGTAGTGTTCTATTTATATGTAATACTCCATTTCGATACATAGTTGTATCCTTATCAATATTGAGACATTTTAATATCCATACAGAATGGCTAATACTATTCAACAATGTACCTGTAAGGCTGTAACTAATGCTAGAGTGAATTTATCCAAAAATAAAATCATTCTTTCAGGAGAATAAGTCAGAAACAAGAATGCTTAATGTCTACAACAAATATAGCTTCAAGATCACTAACCTGTCGATGGAATATTCTTCGACATCAAAGTTGTTGGCCACCAAATTAGTGAAATTACTACAGAATTTCAAACATCAAACTAAGAAAATCCTTAAATTGCCTATACAAATTAAACCATAATGTAGAGTCACAGGATTAGGACTAAATATCATACACGTTCAATTGAGGATCTCTGATCCAGGTTGGAAACCTCCCGTGCAACTCATTGTACGATAAGTCTCTGGAAACAATTAATACAATATGGATGTTACATAAACCTATCAAATCAAATGTATTGTTGTTGAGAAGCCCAAGTTAGAAGTTAATTATGAAAGAAGTATGGCAAGGGAATCACATAATCAGAAGCTCTGGTGTCTTTTCAGGTGGTAGGCGACCAGTTAACAAGTTATTTCCAAGAAACCTGAAGATTCGAAATACAATGAGAATTGTAAGAAGCTTAGTTGGCTGCCCGAGGATAATGTACAGTAACAATAATTGTTTCATCCTCTTAATTTGCATTAAGCAGAAACAAGTCTGACAAATAGTAATAGCTACATGTATGTGAGTGAGGTCATTTGGAAAAGAAAATCTGGAAGTGATCCCGATAACTGGTTGAAGCTCAAATCCCTGTCATAATGCGAAAATGCAAAATTGTTGGATGACTAAACTGAAAACATATATCGATCAGATAGTAAGCTCATCAAATAAAACAAATTGTCCATATCGTAGTAATCCTCTTATCGAGTTGTTGCTGAAGAATGTATGGCAGAAGTACTTACAAGAGAAACAAGCTATCAAATTGAGAGAAAAATGACGGTATGCTACCAGAGATGTTATTGTTCCTCAGAACCCTGTTAAAAAAATTGGTCGTCAGTGGAACTTCTAAGAGAAAGTCAGGTAACCGACAAACTGATATTAAAAGTAGTAGGAGTATGATCTATATACTTACAGGGTGGACAAGTTATTCATATTCGCGAGGAAATCTAGTGAAGAACTCCCGCCTGATAGATCACTTATTCTCCTAGGAATCAAATTAAGTAAAAAGATTAAGCATTTGTTGAGGCTGAATTGAAAGTAAAAAGGAACGGAAATTATGACGTAAAAGGGCAGAAGTTGCTAATGCTTACAATTCACTCAAAGAGACTAGATCGATAAATGATCTTGGTATAGGACCTTGAAACGAATTCCCTTGAAACCTCCTGTCCATACACATATTATGAACATTGTTCTGAACTAAACTTCAAGGCATTGATAAAATGTACACACAGGATGCCAAATGCAACTAAAATTGTGTCTCACAGAACAGTAAGGTTTCGCCAATTTCCGATGAATGTGGGTATCTGGCCTGAAAGTTCATTGTCTGATGCCCATCTGCAGCCCAACAACGATACTCAGGGCATATATCTAACTGATTCCAAAGGTTATGCATAGGCCAAAATCAAGAAGATTATGTTTTAGTGCTCTTACACAGTCTCCAAATTCCTTAGATTAGCAAATGTTGAAGGTATTGGACCACTCACTCCACAGCTATCCAAGTAACTGGAAATGCGAGAAAAATGAAAAGGTGTCCAAAGTTAAAAATGAAAATCGCAAGACTGATCATAGTTCACCATATCATAAATGGAAATCAGATTCCATATGCAATGAAATTTGATGAACATTCCAGACCACCTATGAGTCTATGACCTAGTGAACTTTGAAAGAGCACACCAGAATTTACATTTCTGTTAGCCTTGATAAGTTGCCTAGTGAGGATGGTAAACTTCCGGAGAAGTTGTTCACCCTAACGGATCTGCACGAGAAAATTATACTAAGGGTTACAACATGGTACTTCATTGTATGGTTGTTGAACTAATGAGGTGTGTTACAACTTACAATGATCTTAAGTCAGTTAGTAGTCCAAGTTCTGCTGGAAGCTCCCCTGATAATAGATTTATGCTAAGGTTCCTGACAAAATTAGCACATAGTAAGTAGTATCAGATTATTCCATTTCCATATGCAGAAACAAAAAAAATCCATTCAGGCCTAAATAAAGGAAGGAGGAGGAGGAGATACGGAAACAATAACATACAGGTGCTGCAATCGTGTGAGATGGTGTATAGACGGAGGAATATGGCCATAGAAACTATTGGAACCCAGATATCTACAATATAAAAGGTGAAATTCATGTACAGATGAGTGAGATAAGTCAAATTCCAGGAGCATGAAGATAGTAACAAAAGAAAGATGAGATAAGTTTTTGTATAAAACATACAGATGAGTGAGATAAGTCAAATTCCATAGCTCTTGGGGCAACTGTCCAGAAACATCTAAAACTCTCCTGTAGATTATACAAGTGGCACAAGCATGAAGATGAACATAGCCGAGTTACAACTAGCATATGTTCTTGGATTAAAACAACACATATATCATGTCTTACAAAGCAGTAATGTGGCAAATAGTACTTCCATTGTAGGAGCAATCACACTTGATGCCAGGATTGATAGTTTGAATGTCAGTTGCATCGACAGCAACTCCGGTGCATAAATTACCAGTAGTGTTCCATTGGCTTGCTGATTGAATGTTCCACCCCGAGAAGATGGTGCTCAGTGCTCTTGCTGCAACATCAAACATTCACTGTCACAATGTTTTTTTGGGATTGAGCAAACCTTGATAGTGATTTAAGTTCATGTCTCAACTTTCGTTCAGAACAAATTTGTTAACTACTGTAGTTATTAATGATCATCATTGATACGGCTGAATATCTTTTGCCCAAACTGCAAGTCTAATCCAGCTTACTGCACATGCCCATCGATGGAGAAGGTCCATCCCAACACCTCCAGAAATACCATATACATGAAGATCACTCAAAGAGAAAGCCTACTCAAGGGTATTGTCCTTCAGGAGATTGAACTGGTATTTACCCAAGACTCTGCCACATGGACCGGCGAGGTTGCGTACTCATGAAGCCCACACACACATCGTTGGTGTGATATTAAAAGCGCCGGATCATCCAAAAAAGGCTCATACCACAGGAGAGGGTGGTGTAATGTCTACATATATATACCATTTATATATCCCATCGTTCTTAACCGATATGGAATGTTACAGCATCTCACAATACAATGGTAGTGCGCCAGGGAAACCGTTATTAAATTCTATTCCCTCGTGTGTGCTCGCACGTGCACTCTGCATAAGTCATTAGTGAGGTACGCATTTATAACAACCGACCATACATCAATTATCAATAGGTGATCCGCGGAGGCTAAAATCTCGTCTGATCACAGATGAGCCAGTCGACGACTTGTCCTAACTCCTAAGGTATAACCCATCCGTTATGGAGAACTCAACACAAGAAACTAGAACTAGCATGGACTATACTTAGCATGGATTTTCGCATCATCACTCACTTACATTCAGTGCCTAACTAGTAAAGGAAATGATATGTTTGCAAGACTTGAAAAAGACAGGAAAGAAAGAAACGAAATGTTACCTTCAACAGGATGAGTTGGAGTGGTGGAGTTTGGTGTACATTGAGCTTGTAGAGTATCAACCATCATTGCCAATGCCAATGCAACAATAACAACATCATTAAACATGAACAACAGTTTCACTGATCTTGGCATATCTGGTCAAATTTCATACAAGTAAATCAAAGAATTGAAAGACCCGTGTGTGATATAGTGTTTCACCACAAGTTAAATGATTATTCTCATATGATGCACATACTTTAAAATACAGAGTTACTTGTCTGTACTATACAGATACTGACAGAGTCCAACAAAGTTTATTACACCCCTGACCCCACTATAATTTTCACCATTGACTCGTTGACATTTAATAAGGCCAGCATCTTCTTACCGTCAAATTAAAATTTTACCACTATGATCAATTCTCATTTTCTTTTTCTTATAAGATGTCTTCGACCGAAAATCAGTTCAGTTCAATTCAATTTAGCTATAATTTATACCTTACTTCACATCAGTTCAGTTCAGTCCAATTCAATTTAATAAATTTTAGTTGAAGATAACACAGCCTAATTATTAGAATTATTTGGTATAAAATTTTAGGTTAACAAACTTGAATTTAACTTATATGTTTGAATATTAATTCATTTTTAGGTAAATCAAATAGTAAGTTAAAAGGTTACTAGTTGTATGTTAACATAAAAATTCATGAATATTTTGTTCGATTCAATATTAATTCATTTTTAGGTAAATCAAATAGTAAGTTAAAAGGTTATTACTTGTATGTTAACATAAAAATTCATAAATATTTTGATCGATTCATTAAAAGCTTTTAAGAAAACTACTCTCTCTTAGTTATGTTTAATAATGAAAATGGAAATCTGATCAGACTACTATAATGAGAAGATTAAAATATTTTAGTTGACTGGAGTGATTAGTAGTAGGGTGTATTTGGACAGGATACTTATCAACTGGAGTTTACATCTGCTGTTCTAAAATAAAATAGGAAACAGCGGGGGACTTTAATAATGTTTTTGTTATTAGATTAAGTAAGAACAGCACCCAGTCTTCTGGCATGGAGTTTACATCTGCTGAAAGAGAGAAATGCTAGGTCTCCAGGCCATCACTACCAAAGCTCATGTCCTTTGCAATCAAATCGGATATATTTTTCAAATCTGTTGACTGTTGATATAGACTAATTAAATTTTTCGTGAAATAGAGACTCTGAAAAGACTCATACTTTCCTCCGTCTCATCTCATCTTGTTCGTTTTGTCATTTTGAATTTCCAAATAAAATTTCACATATTCAACTTCCTAAAAGGTAACGCTATAACATTACATTACTCAAAATTTAATTTAAAATACTCTAACACTCAAATCCACTAACACTATTTTACTCAAAAATAATATACCATTATTTTCTCTCTCCCAAAAAACAAATGGATAATATCGAACGGGACAGTAAAAGTAGTAAATAAAAAGGATAACATTAATTAAAACGTTTATGTTATCGATAGTAATATTTTTAATTTTAAAAAAATCTTTATAAATATGATAAGATAGTTTAATTAAATAAAGTGATGGGGAGAATTGCTGCATTTGTTTATCATATTTAGGCATCCTGATTATGGTATTTACGATGAACTTGAGTGTCGAGTAATAATTCATTTAAATAATGGGGCTTACATGTTGAAACTATCGTTAGAATGAATAAGAGGTTTCGTGAGGAGTTGGATAGGGGCGAGTGGGACTTTGCAATCTTGATGTTGTGGGGTCTATAGTATCACCGTAACCAGTTAATTCATAAGAATAATTCTAGCCCTCCTTGGAGTTAGTAGAACTTGTGTAGTGTTTTGTATCACACCGACATGAGATATTGACGAATATGGCGGAGGGTGTGCATGTGAGAGCTGGAGCCCAGAGCAGTGGGAGTAGTGGTGCGGGTGAGGCGCAGGACAAGGAGAGGACTAACATGGCTGAGGTGACCGGTGCGGCACTGGTCGACTACGGTACTACGGGTGGAAGGCTCTGTGCGAATATATGTTGATGCAGCCTTTTCACGTGATGGTCAGCGGGTGGCATTGATTATGGTGTTTTGATGCACGATGGTTTGTTTGCGCGGCGGATGGAGTCTTTGGATCATTCCCTGTCCCTGCTTATATCAATCGTGTTGTTGTGCATTAATTGGACTATCTTCAAGGGTGGGAGCGTCTCCAAGTATACACATATTGTCTTCCTTTAGTTACTTCTTTTAATTCATTAAACTTTGAGTTTTCTTTTATTGGTCTGATTTTGTCAGGTAAGACTTTAGCCGAGTCATCTTTGTTTTTTAGCCTAGAGCATATCTCGTGAGAAATGGAGTTGATGGCCCATAAGATGGCTCGTCGAGCGGTTAGGTATCTCGTTTGAAAGTCAAATTTAAACTTTTATTTTCAGGACAAATTACGTAAGGTACTCCTGAAATTTAGACTAATTACAAATCAACTTAAATTGACAACAATTACATCCAAACCAAAAATCTATATTATGAGTTGACCAACTTAAAATTAATTGGAAAGAAAGTGAATTGGACTCAGCTTCAATTTACAAGTCTCATTTTACAACATATAAGACTCAAATATTTATAAATTACATTTTAATCCAAATATACTCTCTAAACTTTAATAAACCACAAATTAACTCCGGCCTCCATCACCAACCATCTTCCACCACCATATCCACCACCTCCATCATTAGTCTTCCTTTCTCAATTTTCTTCAGAAAAAGATCTGGCCGGAGCTCTGATTAAAAGCCCCGATCGGGAGCTATATTTACAATAAATAATAAACTATTTCTACTTGATCCACAAATTACTTATATAATCATTAAAAGCATAATTTTTCTCACCTTTTTAATATCTTATTATACGTAAACTTTTCACATAAACCACGCACCAATGTTAATGAAGATCTCCGGAATAAAGGGAGTATAAGTTACTCCATACATCTCAGTTTCATTTACTCGTATTTTATTTTTGTTTGTTTCAAATTAAATTACCAGTTATTTTAATTAAATTGTTTTTCTTACTGTATTGGCTAGCTATGGTTCCTTTTTAATTCATTATTTTATATATTTCTTTTATTTTTTTATTTGTAAATAATTAAAATTGGGGCGGAGGGTGTATAATACAACTCTAATATAGTTGCAATGTTGCATATGAAGTTGTGATTGTGGATAACTAGATATAGTAGTACTTATCGTGTCTTCTCGTGAGTCCCTGACCAAAATAAAGTATACGGTTCTGTTTATCATTACCTTTCCAGTTTCATAAGTTTTTTTAATCAAAAGCTCGTTACGTGAATATGCAGCTTTTAAAACAAACTAGTTGGTTTGACAAGCTAACAAGTTAACTTATTGAGAAGAAAATCTACCTAACCAGCTACCAACGAAATTTTCAACTAGTTTTACTGAATATGACCTATTACGAGAAGATACTATAGAACTATATTCAAATGGTGATTTCTCGCCGGCATCAACTTTACTATTTATGCTTGTTCGGACTATTCGGTATTTCTGAGAAAGACATCAATCACCATTGACCACCATCCTTGTGGAAGAGAAAAGGATTTGCTTCTGCTGAGAGTGAAAGAAAAATATAAATACAACTTTCACTATCTGCATCTTCAAACTATTCGGCAATTTCGTAGAAAGAAATCCAGAAAATTAAAGGAATTGATGAGACGGGCAAAAGAGTATCATCATACTTTTACAAACTTTGACTATCTACTTCTTCGGACTATTCCATTTCCGAGGCACTTTTAGGCTAAGAAGCTACCTTCATTTTTCTTTCTATTGACACAAACACAACACAACACCCTCAATAATCACTTTTCATTGTCATTAGACTGCTCATGTCGGCAACCAGCTACCACCTAAGGAAAAACGCGGCTTCGTGCCTTGGATCAATGGTCTTTCTCTTCATTATGGTATGCACTATGCAATGAAAGAACCATATATACCTTCTTTCTCCTGTCACATAGTTAATGTTATAGGGGTGAGCGTGAATGGGCGGTTTACATAAAATAAGTACATACTCCTACCGTCATCAAAATTTCATATACATCAATCCATTGAGAAAAATTAAAGTAAGTAAGGGATATAGAAAGGGTGGAAGAAAAGTACTATAGCTTTAGTGTCAAAAGTTGTTATTTGGGTGTGGGTTCATTTTTTACGATAATGGATCATGTTTTATGAGATGAATATAAATGATAAAGTATGAAATTTAGTAAAACACGGAAAATAATAATAACTGAATCCTGGAGACATGGTCGAATCTTGAAAAGTGAAAATTATTTCTACAGTCATGGTCTGGTCACCATCATGAGCGAAGTCAATAAAACTATGTAGAGGGGGCAAAAAATTATCATTTTCCAGTTTAAAATTTATATTATATTAGTGTGAAATATGTACTGATTTTTATTTATAGTCACTAAACTAAATACCTTACTAGATAAATTTAATATTATTGATGTACAATATTATAAAAAAAAAGTTAGGAATAATGTATATTAATCTACATATATGCATATGAGCAATGAGCACATATATACCAATTTTAATCATCAATAAGGTTATTTGTTTACATTGGTTGTATTTTTTAACTGAACTTCTTGTTCCGAGATGTGGATCAAGACATTAGTACAATTTAAAAACGTAAATACTCCATTAATTTATACTTTCGACCCACATAATTTCGCATATAACAAATAATTAAAATGTTAATTTCACATTTAAATTACATATTATGTACATTTAAGTAATTAAAATAGTTTTATCATTTATTTCAATTTTGTACTTAAAATTGTGCGTCAATCCTAATGCATGAAGTTAGTCGGGACGGATAAATAATTTATTATATGAAAAAATATAATAATATAGTTTTTAATATATAAAATTGAAAACTTTGAGAACTTAATATTGATCTAAAATAATTTGGTGAAGGTATAAAAATAAATTCATGTGTGGATAAATGGTGAAAAATCATGTATGTATATGGGTAAAGGAAATTTTGAGTGTGTATTGCCCACGCTGGCACCATGGTGTCATCACCACTGATCACCACATGTTTCACTTTTTATTTATTTTTTAGGTTACACATTTAACATATTACAATAGATATAAATTTTGAGAAAAAACTTGAAACTAATATTATAATTTTGTAAAAATCAAAATTACTTTTTTTTAATTTTAACTTGATATATTTTTATGATGACCTGAACATGAACAAATGATGGAATGTTGGACGAACTTAACATGACATGTATTGAATGAAAAACGTTTGTTAAGATCCATGTTCACTATGTTTGGTTCGAAATACACTCTTACAAGTTTCAATCATCTTCTATCCACACAAACACACACCACTAAATCAAGACCGTACACCACCCCATAACTACAGATCCCTGAACCATGAAAGAGCTACCAATTGGTACATTATGAACTCAATTTTTTACAAAAAATTTGAGTAATATTTGTTTCATTAAATTACTACAATTTCATATTGAATGTACATATTTGTCCTTTAAAGTGTCAGAGTGTTTGTAGCCGAGTGGCAAGCTGAGATACCCCGTAACCATGAGGTCACGGGTTCGATTCCCCAAAATGGGTGATTATATTCTCTGAATAGGGAGTGGTGGTGATTTGCATCTAGAATCGATTGTAAATTTATCTTGTTCAACAATTATAATTGTAATGCTATATTTCATATTAATTAATAAAATTTTTTTGCCCCTTAGTATAATAAACAACTCCAAGACTTCTCCTTCTTATTGCCACATGTCACCTTCTCATCCATCATTCTTAAAATGTTTTTAAATTTTAGTTTTGTCTAATTTAAAATGTTTATAACTTAAAAAATAAAAATGTAAAAAATAAATAAAAATCACTAGCAATTGTATATTTTTGAGATATTTAAATAGAGATCACTCTCAACTATATTTGAATTATTATTTTGATATATATACAAATCATTAACAATTTTTTTTCGAATCTTAATAAATTGTAAAATAATTTTAAAAATACAATGTTACAAATTTTAACTTTTAAACACTCTTATATATAATCATTTATATTTCAAAAATACCAGGAATTCGAATTCGATGCTCGATACTCGTGTTCGATGTCCGATATCCGTATTCGATGCCCGTTCTTCGTGTCTGATGCACGGTACCCGTGTTTGATGTCCGGTATCCGTAAGCAATGTCCGGTAACCATAACCATTACCCAGTATATTTGTTCAATGTCAAATTCGATATTCGAATCCGATGCTCGATACTCGTGTTCGATACCTAGTATTCGTATTCGATGCCCGACATCCGTGTTTGATGTTCGGTATCTGTAAGCAATGCCCGGTATGCGTACCTATTGCCCGATATCCATACTCGATGCCCGTCACCCATATTCAATGCTCAACACCCGTGTTTGATGTCAGGTATCCGTAAGCAATGACCGGTAACCGCATCCATTAACTGGTATATTTTGCGTCTGATGCCTAACCCTATTACCCTATATGATTATGATATAATGTTGCTAGTTTAATTATTAATCCAATATAATGAAATTGCACTTTTAAAACTCGTCTTACAATTTATTAAGGTCCAAATAAAATCGTTAGTGATTTTTATAAATTTCGAAAAATAATTCAAATATAGTCAAGAGTGGTCTCTGTTTATATATCTCGAAAAAATATAATTGTTGGTAATTTTTATTTATTTTTATCATTTTTTATTAAGTTATAGACATTTTAAATTGAACAAAATAAAATTTAAAGAGAAAGATGAAGAAATAAACAAATAAACTAGTGAAATGAAGAAGAAAAATATGTGGATCCACTTGAAATTCGATTTTTTTACTAATCCATACTAATCCACAATATTTCTTTCAATTTTATTTGGTCAACTAAACCATCAACAACTTCATTTTTTTTTTTTTTTTGAAATAGTACATATTAGTTTCCCTTCCTCACTGTGCAAAAGATAACAATTCAGTCATATTGCACCTTTTGTTGCAGGACTACAATGTTAGGGAATCTAAACCCTCACTTCATTGCCTATATGCGTCACACTTCTTGCAAAAACAACAAGCTTCCTCCATGATTTCCTAGAGCTGTATCAGTACTCAGTCATTCACCTTTCGTACAAGAGGTATAATAGCGTGGACTTCAACATATTAGGATCCCTTTCAAGTACCCCAATCACATCATTAACCGTGATGCGACGAGTCACCCTAGGTGCATCCACTTCATCTCTTCCGGCTTTATTAACCGATGCTGGCATGTGAAGCATCAAGTTTGAAAAATAAGAGAGCAGACATAGTAAAAGTTGATAGAATGATTTGTTTCCCATATAAAAATAAATCCTAGCAGATGGCAAACCTATTTCAGGAAGCCAATTGCATAAGCTGAGAATGACTAAATCCTAATATTACTTCCCAAATCTAGTAAAACAAATAAGCACGAAACAATTACTGGCAAACTAGAAGTCATGGGGTTATTCCCCAGGATTATCAAATAGTGTCTCATTAGTAGCTCCAGTTAAAAACAAAGCTACTCAAGATAAGTACTTTATCGTTGAGCCCACAATTTAACATGCATCAGTCAGCACATCGATTTTATAGGACACCAGGATATCACAAGAATTGCACGTACTACATTGAAGGTATGCCATTTTTAGCATAGAGAACTATGACCAACTTACTGGGGGTGCTAAAGTGAAGGAAAGGATCCACTCCTCCCCGTTTCTTCTTATTCTCGACCATTTCTTGCCATCTTGAAAGCATATCACTACATCCAGTAGCAGCTCGAATTTGAATATTTGCAGCAGCAACATAATTATTTTCCATCTTAGCCTGCAAATATGAACATTTTTTGAGGAAAAATATATTATTAGCTGTCTATAGATCTGGTTATTTACACAGTTCAATCACTACATTTTAGCTGATGTCAGACGAATTTTATCCTTCTCCTTATTTTCACCAATACCAGTACTCTAGGCTTCACTTGAACATAATAGATACATAACATTCATAGATACATATTCATAGAAAAAAAAAAGGAAAGTTCTACAAAAATGTTGGATAGAACAGGAAAATGGATGCTTACATTAGTTGGTTTTAGCAAACCTTCTGCTTCAGACTGTTTCTTTTCCAGCTCTTCATGTGCTTGACAGTTTTTGAAGAGCTGTTGACCAATATCTGATGTGACGATAACTTTGTGATTTAGCTTTTCCGTATCAACTCGCTGGAAATATTATTACAGTTAGCTAATATATACAAATTGATAAGTTACACTAATCCTTGACAGAAACTAAGGCATAGGCAACTAATCCAAGGAACAGACCTGCTTCGACAGTCGAATTAGATTACCAGTGAGTGTGCGCATTCTCTCTTCCACACACTAAAAAGTAGAAACACAATGTTCCAAAAAGAAGTAGTTTAACTGTAAGTCCTTGGATGGTTTAAAAAATGATTACTAAGTTAAAATAAGACCATCAAAGCTAAAATGTGGTTCTTGAGTACTTCTCAGTCTTTGACATCTAAATTAGCTTCATAAGACTATTCACTAACAGGTTGGCCGATAAGCTTCTCTATCCTCATTAGGCCACCATATGGTACCAGCTTAGTGAACAAATTTCAGGGCCTGAAAAACTCAAAAATTACTTATTACTTTTCATATTTTTATTGGAGTTACATCTTAATTGATTGTAATAACCACTTGCCAACTAAAATTAGCATTAATAACTGGTCCTGAAAATTTAAGTTACTGTAGGAATTTACTTGCACAGACTAGGTTAATGTAGGAATATTACATAGACTAAGTTAATGAAGGAATATATTTGCATGGATAAGTGGATAACCAATTATGTTAATTTAGAAATGACATACATAGAGTAAGTTAATATTTTGTAAAGAGTGAATGATTGTAATTTATACACATGATAAAGTATTTTAAGTTTTGCGAAAAGCCGAAAACTGACTAGGTTTTACGAAAAATATTCATGGTTTTGCAAAAAAAAAAAAAAAAAAGATGGGTTGTTGTCATTTTACAAAAAAAAATGAGATGAAGCCCCTGAACCATATATCAAGTTCACCAAAAAAGCCCAATTTCAAATGCAGTATAGCCGTATAGGCAACAATACAATGCTCACCACATCTATATCACTATAAACTTAGCCATGAATGTGGCTTTCCAAAATTTACAAAAAGAAAAAAGAAAAAGAAAAAGAAAAAATAACACTGGCCGACCCAAGAAATTCTATTAAAATGGGTTATATGGGTGTTATAGTGAGTCTTTTTATCTCTTTAAGGAACTAGGTCTCTTAGAATAAATAGTCCAGTTTAATGGTTAGCAACATCTTATTCTGAATTTTTGCTACGCTCCTCCCAAATAAACTTACGTGAGGGTTAAAAAACATCTTCACCAACAATAATCCTTTAAAATAACGGAAGACAACTGTGACATATATGAGTTATATTACTTATTCTCACCATTGACAAGTATCGCTCCACATCATTGTCCATACTCTTCAAATCATATTTTGCCACTGCCACAGATCACAAGAGCAATCACAATAAAAATGCTTCCCAACAAGATGAAAAGAGTATAATTCAGTTACAACTACAAGCCAAAAACTGCTGAAGTAATAGGAAAAGAAATGTTAACTTATTTCAGCCACTTTTTTCTGAAGTGGAATCTTCTGCAAAAACAACTTTTCTTCTTTTTCCTGAGCAGCACATTGTGAAATCTCTGAAATCAAGCTATCCTCCTTGGTCCCAGACAGCAGATGTTCCTCCTCTTCCTTATTTCAAAAGTTAAGATTGTTATTTCTTCTCCGGAAAAAGAAACTGATATTAAGTATTAGTACAGAAATCAAAGTGATTTCACATCCTATTTATTTTGCATGGCTTAGCTGAGGGAGATCACCATGAGATTTAGTCCTGAATCTGAAACAACATCATTAGGCAGATTCATGCTTTGTTCCGGAGAGCCTCCAGAAGCTACAGACACCTTTTGCTTCTTCCTGTAAGGCAAACTAAGATTAGAAGCGACAACATATACTAATTCATCTGTGCAATCTGCTTTACAACGAAGCAAATTTGTGAATAAGCATCAAAGCATTACCTTGATGGAAGTGAAGAACCACGTGTTCCCATCAGCTTTTTCTTGCCAACCACACGCTTCTTCCTAGGAGGAGCCTTGCAAGCATAGTCATCAATCCCAGATTGCAGCTGGGAGCAGCGAGACTGAGAAACGTATATTTGTAAAAAAGATATGCATGAATACTAAAATAAATACTCAGAATCCAAATAGATAATTAAGTGCTCACAATTTAGTACCAGGAAAGCAATCAATTCAGTACCCGAAACAGAAAGAGAAGAAGGGAAAGAAAAACAAAAAAAGAAAGGGTACACAAGTAGTGTCACAGGCCTCTCTCTGCTGCTGGAGAGCTGGATTAATAGATTGGGTGGAGAGTAAAAAGAAAGAACAAGATGTGAAGAGCGTTTCATTTGCCGGATTGCAAAAAGAAAGAACCATCTGTTCTCTTTAGGTTTAAGTGGTCGCGGGGGGTGGGGGGTTGGAAATATAATTTTGGTCTCAAACGCCTCAAAATTAGCTAAAAATGAAAGGAGCAACTGGTATATGCCACTTTGGGACTCAATCTTCCCCAGGCACCTCTTTTATTCTTCCCGGAGAGCCTAGGTCACATGGCTACTCTGTTTGCATCTCATAATAAGCAAATGTATAGATGGTTCCAAAAATTCTGTTCTTAATCGTAGGGAAACATATAAGCAAAAGGAACAAATAAACCAGCAGTTGAAAAGAAAATCAGACTGACAGGAAAACGAAACAACAATGAGTACTTGTTTAGCACAGGGGCGATATGCTGGTGCAAATATATTTATTAGAAACCAACAACTTCTGGCAGTAAAGAGAAGCTGATAAAGGAATGAGAAAGATAAGTGATATGAAAGTTTTGTTAAATAAGAGTGTACCTTGCTAGTTAGATGAGAAATTATAATATGGACAAAGGTAACTTGCTAGAACATACACTTCATGACAACATTTCTGGTTTATGGTTTTTTATATATTCTTCAACTGGAGATTCACAGAGGTTAAACTTGAAGATTGTCGGACATTTCGAGGAGGATGGTTCTACTACTCAAATTTTCAGGAAATTAGAAGAAAATAAAATTTAAATGAACAGCCTCTCATACAAATAGTCTTGAAAAAAGTCATGTCATGCTTCATAAGTATATGTACTTCTGCAAATAGCATACTGGTAGTTACTAATATCCACATGAAAGGGAGTCTATAGGGGAAGTTAATCTACCAATATTTTAGCATACTGCAAATTGATGTTAAAATTCATCTTTTACCGAAAAAAAATAGCAAGCAAACAAAATAAAGAACCCAAATGTATTGACATTCTAAAAAGGAACCTATCAGTCAACTTTGGTCAGTTTACGCTATACTTGATTTTTATTTCTTTTGGTTGCTAGTTCATTTCTTTTTTTAATTTCTTTTAAGAAATATATTAAAAATCAGAGAAAACAAGTCGAGAAACTAAAACGAACATCAAGAACTCAGTAGACAAGTAATCAGGTTAACAATCTACCACTTAAACATTCCAGAGAGTGTCCTTCAGCCAAACCTTTCATGCCCAACTGTTAACTGTAATTTCTTCAAAACAAAACGCCCTTAAGGATGAATTTTGACTACAATTATATTCCTATATTTTTGAATGTACCAAGTATTTGGTAACACTCTGAAACAAATTTTACTGATAAGATAAGTGCGCTATGAAGTCATGTCAGTGGTTCAGTAAGAGACCAAACGGAAATTCCCAGGCACTAGTAACTAATAAACACCAAGGTTGACTGAAGAGATTTGCATGGCACAACAAAGTTCCCCATGCAAATTAGTTGAATCTAGCAAACTAAAGAAGAAATAAATGAGCCAGAATATTAATATAGTTTACTCGGTGCATATAAAACATCTCAGTTTATCTGTTTTATTTTCCTAGGATGACCTTGAAACACGATCATGTGTGCACAATGACAATATCATATTGAACTAATTTTGTAGGCGAATAATTATGAAAGAAACATAGAGGTACACGCAATCGTCAAACGAATGAAGAAAGAAAATGTATATATAGGTACCGTCGTGTCAGGTGGACCTGAAGCAACATTTCCGTGTTCAGAGAACGACATAGAAGTCGGTGCATGCATGGAAGATAATTGGTGTTGTTTATTTGACTGGTCAACTGATTCATCACCATCCAGGCTCTGCAGAGATATAGGTGGCGACTGGGTAGATGTGGAAGGTGTTGACGTAGGCTTGTAATTGCTTCCAGAATTCCCATACACCGGAAAATCTGTCCGTGGTAAGTGCATGTTCTGCATATTAAGCCCTGGGAGAGGTACGTCATGATCCAGGCTCTGCAGAGATATAGGCGGCGACTGGGTAGATGTGGAAGGTGTTGACGGAGGCTTGTAATTGCTTCCAGAATTCCCATACACCGGAAAATCTGTCCGTGGTAAGTGCATGTCCTGCATATTAAGCCCTGGGAGAGATATGTAATGATCCAGGCTCTGCAGAGATATAGGTGGCGACTGGGTAAATGTGGAAGGTGTTGACGGAGGCTTGTAATTGCTTCCAGAATTCCCATACACTGGAAAATCTGGCCACAGTAAGTGCATGTTCTGCATATTAAGCCCTGGGAGAGGTACGTCATGATCCAGGCTCTGCAGAGATATAGGCGGTGACTGGGTAGATGTGGAATGTGTTGACGGAGGCTTGTAATTGTTTCCAGAATTCCCATACACCGGAAAATCTGTCCGTGGTAAGTGCATGTTCTGCATATTAATCCCTGGGAGAGGTACGTCATGATCCAGGCTCTGCAGAGATATAGGCGGCGACTGGGTAAATGTGGATGGTGTTGACGGAGGCTTGTAATTGCTTCCAGAATTCCCACACACCGGAAAATCTGTCCGTGGTAAGTGCATGTCCTGCATATTAAGCCCTGGGAGAGATACGTAATGATCCAGGCTCTGCAGAGATATAGGCGGCGACTGGGTAAATGTGGAAGGTGTTGACGGAGGCTTGTAATTGCTTCCAGAATTCCCATACACCGGAAAATCTGCCCGTGGTAAGTGACTGTTCTGCATATTACGCCCTGGGAGAGGTACGTCATGATCCAGGCTCTGCAGAGATATAGGCGGCGACTGGGTAGATGTGGAAAGTGTTGGTGGAGGCTTGTAATTGCTTTTAGAATTCCCATACACCGGAAACTCTGTCCGTAAGCGCATGTTCTGCATATTAATCCCTGGGAGAGGTACGTCCTGATCCAGGCTCTGCAGAGATATAGGCGGCGACTGGGTAGATGTGGAAGGTGTTGACGGAGGCTTGTAATTGCTTCCA
>JAYMSP010002024.1:0-26846 GCA_036897095.1 Plantago elongata | reverse complement strand
TATATATATATATGCCCATTTCCTAGGCCAAGGGGTGACAAAGAGATTTGGTACTTGTTTTGGCATGCTTGTGTGTGGTTGTTTTGGTTGAGATGGAATGAAGGGATTTATAAGGAGTGGACAGATAGTCCTTGGAATCTTGTGGAACAAATAAAAAAATAACTTGTTGGTTTTGGCTTAAAGGAAGAGGTGGATTTATTGAGTATAATGATATGGTGCCTTGGCTCTTGGAGCCGACCTTGTGTTTCTTGACTTTTTCTGCAAGTATAAGTTTGATGATATAGGTGATTTCAGGATACGCAGCCCGACTCTGTTTGGTGGGTTTTGGAGCAGGCAGATTATGACAAAGAGTTGTGGCACATTATGCAGCCTGCTTTAGTTGGGTGATGTGAAAGGGGGGGTTGGTAGATGGTATGGAGGACAACAAAATGATGAGAAAGGCTAACTCTAGATTTAAGGCAGTGTAGTTATATAAAATAGCTTTTTTATTTGCTAAAAATGACGAGTGGTGTGGAGATGTGAACACATGTGATGGGGGTAAGTGGAAGGTTGGTTGTTTCTTATTCCTTTGTGGCTTGTGAGCTTGCTTTTGTGCTTTTATTTTCTGGTCCAAGGATGCTGATGCAAGGGAAAGTAGTTGTTTAGTATGTGATGCAGGTGTAGTTTGTGGATTTGCGGTATGGACTATGAGTTGGGATCCCGGTCCTTTACCTTACCTTAAATTTCTTGCCACTTATTCATTGTGAGCATAGGGTGGAGGGGTATAGGCATTGGGTGGAGGAGTATTGGCTAATATTGGGCGGGTCTCTTTAGAATTGACGGTCTTTTATCTTGGAGTCTGAGACCATAACTTAAATTACTTGCCACTTGGTCTTTATGTGCATAGGGTGGAGGGGTATTAGATAGTTTGGACTTTGGACTCTTTGGATCAATTATAAATTGACAGTGTGAACCTACGAATTGAGATGGCCATGCGATTGCAGTTTGTGGTCGTCTTGGTTGGGGTCTGGTCCCGAAGTTTGGCCCTGGAGTTTTGTCCTCATCTTTGCGGAAGGCTGGCGATGTTTGAGGTTCTGAGGTGGTCAGCATGTGGAATATTAGTATGGAGTTGTTTAGTTTGGAATTCTTGGTTTAGACAGTGACATTTACTTGCTTGGTTTTGAGTTTGGGTGCTTGAGCCTTTTGTGTTATTCACGGGCATTCCTTATGCCCGTGTTAACTTCGTTTATTATTAATATATATTTCACCAAGTCTCATAAAAGTACTGCTACATTTGGAGATAGACCCTAGTTTCTAACGCATTATCTAATTTTTATATAAATACCTTGTGTCTTAGCTGATAACACATTTCGTATAGTTTTAACAATATTTGACTAGTTTTTCATGTCATAGTCTTTTGTTGTGCAGTTGTGTTGAACTAGTCTTGGGTGGGTACCCAACCCATTGACCAGAGGGTAAGGAATGGTTTTGGGTTTGACCCGGCCGATTGAACCAGAAACTGTCCAATTTCGTGCAGTCCATTAAAACCCGGACCGGTCCTACAAAGAGCTCAATGTCAATTGTCAACCAATTAATAGCCTGGTCTGATCTTTATAATTACTTCACCTTCAGAAAATCACAAGCAGGAGATTTACAAACAGGATTCCAGTAATCCACCCGTGAAGAGACGATGAACTGAGTCATTGACGGAATTGGGAACAATACAATCAATCAGCAGCGAGAAATTGAGGACGAACCTGTGTGATTCCACGAAAGGCCAGACGGATCTCGAGGAGAGACGGACAAGCATTTTCAGTCCGATTTCTGAGCTTCTCTGGTAATCAACGGAGCTGAAATTATGGAGGATTTGGGGAAAAGAGATAGGAATTCAAGTCTCATTGATTATGATGATACGATATTCCTGATTCCGAAGAGAGGAAGACGGACGGTAGACGAAAATTGATCAATGGTAGGTTTGGATTGGGTTTTTTTGGGCTTTGACCTGTCTAACCGAAATACTTTTTAAAATTGGACTTGGATTGAATTGGACTAAATATTTGAATAATATCCAATCTAATCCATTCTTTAATTTTGGGCCATAGGTTGGGTAAACCCACTCATTGCCAAGACTAGTTGAACTGTATAGTTTTTAGTATGTATTGACTAGTTTTTATAACATATTGTCTAGTTTTGTAATTATATTGTGTAGTTTTGTCAATAATCATGTATAGTTTTATTACTTGTATAAAAATTTAATTTCTCAGTGTAATATAATTGTCTAGTTCTTACATTATATTATCTAAGTTCATAAAAAGAATTATCTAGTTTTTACATTATTGTTTCGTTTTTACATTATTGTTTCGTTTTTACATTATATTGTCTAGTTTTTACTTGACCCGTTTTTATGAATCCGGGTCAAAAGATCCGTGAAAAATAATCAAAAGCCAAGTGAGAAAAAAGGTACAATTATCTAGTTTTACTATTTAAAGGGAACTTTCGGGACTCTCATATATGTTGGGGTCTCTCACTATATAATTTGGCTGTTTAAAAAAAAAAAAGTCCCATTTCCATTTTTACTCCAACATTTTGGACCACATGAGCCAAATTCACCCAAAATAAACTAGACAAATTTCACCCAAATGTCACAATTTATTTTGGGTGCGGAGACTAAGGATCAAGTTAAAGTAGTCCAAAATTAGAAAAAAGTATGAATTGTGACATTTGGTATGGAACAAAGGGAGTAGTAATTACAGGGGAGAAATATTGAAAATCATCAACAATATAGGAAACTTTACGTACATTGAAGAGACGTAAGAGCCCAAATTCCTGAGTCACATCTTTAGGAAGGGGATCAAGTCCAACCGGCAATGTCTTTAAAGCTCTGAAAATGTAAAGTAGTGCAAATTAGAAAAACCATGTAATCAGCCAAGTTGAAAGGTACACAGGGTGGCCACCAGTAACAGACAGGCAATAATACAGCATTGCCATACAGTAGAAGTTCAACTTCCATGCATCTAGAGGTCTCTAGCTGGTGCGTACACGTGAATGCTAGAGTTGCTGAAGTATAATTAGTCTACTTGTGTTATTATCTCCCACACTGCTGAGATTTATCATCCCCAACAAGTAAAAATTTATAGTACTATATGTACTTCATGATTGAATAAGCATCAAAAGATCCAGTTTTTAATCCTAGGTGAAGACAATGCATTGAAAGAGATTTAGTGATTTATGAATCCACATTCTCTCTTAAACAATTTAAATAGAAGAACAATAGGGAGCCAGGAATTAGATGGAAATCGGTTAAACCTTTGATTTTAAAAACAGCACCAATGAAAATCAATAATACCCACTATGGAAACTTACTAAGTTGCATCAGCAAAGTTAAAATTCCAGAACAGCAATGAGCTACTTAACACAAAAAGGATCAACACTTCAGCAAAAAGCTTGTCTTGAAAAATACAGAACATCACAGTAACCAATTTATGACTCCGATTTGATTCCTAAAAGCTGTTCATGAGCAACGTACTGCTTCAAAACGAAGATAAAATTATTCCAAGATATACCTTCTCAATCAAGAGAATAAAGTGCCAAGTAAAGCTCAATTGCAGGATACTGAACCCAGAAAGGACTTGAAATAGTTGTTAAAAATCTATAATAGCTTAGTACATCTGTATATGAGCAGACTGCAATTGGACATTTTCAGCTATCCTTACTAAGTTGCATCAACAAAGACAAAATTCCCAGAACAGCAATCAGCTACTTAACACAAACAGGATCAACACTACAGCAAAAAGCATGTATTGAAAAATACAGAACATCACAGGAACCAATTTATGACTCCGATTTGATTCGTAAAAGCTGTTCATGAGCAACGTACTGCTTCAAAACGAAGATAAAATTATTCCAAGATATACCTTCTCAATCAAGAGAATAAAGTGCTAAGTAAAGCTCAATTACAGGATACTGAACCCAGAAAGGACTCAAAATAGTTTTTAAAAATCTAAAATAGCTTAGTACATCTGTATATGGGCCGACTGCAATGGGACATTCTCAGCTATCCCCAATGATGAATGTGCTACAATGTGGCAAGCTATCTTATAAGAAAGGGCATGCATGCATGTGCAGGAGCACGCGCACAACCACACACACAGTAAAACCTCTAAGATATATAATGTTAAGAACTTTAGACCATGAAACTTCAGCAGCTTTAAATACCCTAGCCTTACTGCTTAGATCACATTTTCTTATTACTAAGGCATCAGTTTAAAGGTGAATCTTAGATTCAATTGACATGAATGAATACAATTATACACTATATGTTACTGTATATACATCACTATTATGTCTTTTATTTTGTGAATTAATGTTGTAGTTGTCAACTGTGTAGAGAACATTATGGTATGACTGCTTGATATAAAGGACACATCATGTATGCCAACCACAAGTGCGCACAGTGCACAATTCACTTTTCATGGCTTTAAAAATTCTTGAGAAATTGACAACATATTGTCAGTTTTCGCAATTCTGGCAGATTTACCAGTGATAGTAATTAAAATATCACCTTCACAAACACTGATACGAGAATGGAAACAAGGGAGCTTATGAGGAAGTTAATGAGATGCTTTTCAGAAGGACAGAATTTTGAGTTTTGACCCGAAAAGAATCTATGAAATGCAGAACTCAGTGTAAAGGAAAGCTCCCACTTCACAAGAAAATAACTGTTACAATTTTCAGAAGGTTTATTAGCTGATGCCTGATAGTCAGCAAAAAAACTTGTGGGGAGTTAATGATACTTACTGGTACAATTTCTCATATGAAGCACTGTGCTATAATGAAAATTTCCTATGCTTGTCAATAGCAGTAACATACCTTTGACAATTCGCTCATTTCTAGCTTTTATATGTGAACAGTGAACTTCCTAGCTTCCTAGCTAATTGACAATTGATCTCTAAATCCCATATATGAAATGCTAGTAGCATATATGCTTGTATTTCCAATCTGGCCTCTCATTGACATAAATTGACAGTGTTTACAGCCAAGATTTCAAATAGAAATAATAAAAGAAAAATCATGAAGAGTGAAAGAGAGTGCAATAACTTATTTACACCAACATCATTGACTGGTCTATTGTGTAGACTACAGGTAGACAGAAAAGAAGTTCTTATCTATACATTAAACACTAACAATGGATGAGATGAAGATCAAGGGCTCAAACCTTGAGATAATATCTCTAATTAACTCAGGGTTAAGACCCTTTTTCGAAGGATATATTGGATACGGCCTTCCTTTTGTATTGACATCTGAATCTCCTTCGTTGTTTAGCACATCGATATTGTACTCTCTCACTTCATAGTGACCTTTGCTACACATAGCCCTCACCTATACAGATCAGCATCATTAGGAAAAGAAAAAAACAAAAATAGTAACATCAAATTTCCCCCAAGTGATTTATCTAAAGAGAAGCTACAGCAATCCCACCTTACCACTAACGCATACAGTATCTCCCTCCTTGTGCTTTTCCTGAATGAGTTTGAGAAAATATGGATTCGTGTAACGTGTACCACTGAAACACCTTTTCAAATGCAAATATAGTGTTCTTTTCGTGCTATTTGCGCATGCATTAGTTATGCACTCAGAATCTGAATTGGCGTTGGCAACTTCGCAAGCCACTATAACCTCCAGAAATGAAAATGAAGCACTAGCACGAATTCCCCTGATGAACATATATTATATTATTAAATTTATTCGGACGTGAAAAGTTACAATCCACAAGACTTCAAAGAAATACTCCGCCAAACTAGATGCAAACTTTTTATAAAATATTAACAAAAGAGAAATGAGTAAAAAAATGTATGTACTACAGACTGATAGGGGGGACAGGAGACCAAAGAACGTTGCATATTGTAAATGAACAGCTCAACAGCCTCCATTCCAAAAAACATAAAAACAAAATGAAGTTAACAGGGAGAGGCACAGCCTCACAAGGAATGCATGTAAAGTTCATTCACATATTAATTGGCCAGGTTAAGACTGCACTTGCCCGGGCAACCACTTGGCATAAAATTTAAGGATACTGATACTGGTAATGGGCAAAAGTTTTACACATTAAATTCCAATGCGATGTTGCACATGACTATACATTATCAACAAGCAGCAAATTATACGAAAGATAAGCGAAAGCTATCATGTGACTATTGCTCTTCAATACATAAAGATTTGTTGATGGGGTGTGGGGTGTGTGTGTGACCGAGGATTTTAAATCATGTCCAGCTAATCCATCGATGATAGCTACTTTGTAACTTTATATTGTGAAATCATTCAAAGGGAATTTTACCCCCACCCCACCCCCGCGAGTGCCCGTTTCCCAAACAGGAGAACTGTAATTCATAATTGCAATAATCTCCCTATGTTATAAGAAAAGGTGGAAAGAAATTGCTTGATAAGGACTCTACTAGAATGGTGGCCCAAACAACTCCACACAAGGGAATCCAGAAATGTAGAGCGGTTTTTTACTTCCAGGTGATAGGAAGGTGAATGGCATAGAGGGTACAATTTCCAGTGTGTCTCATAAATAGCTAACCATTTGTAGTTTGCTGGCGGTAGTGAGAACTCAAGCAAAAATAATTTTTATGCAAAGAAACAGAGCCCTAATTATGGATTGTTTCAAAGAAGCATCAGCAAGATTGAAATTTGTGCTTAATTCTTGAAGGCAAAACATATCCATTCATAGCAATAAATGGACATGTATCAAACGTATGTAGGAACAGACCTTGAGGACACGATTTTCCCAACAAAGATGAAGTACTGTCCATCTTCAATCTCCACCCCGACATTCTGCAAATCTACATAGGTGCGAGGGAAATGGTGTAGCAGTTTCCGCAGCTACAATAAATAAACAGATCTCTCAGGCTTTTAGATCCAAAGTGAAACGAAATCAACTCAATCAATTATTTACCGTGTAAAACCCACAGCTTTTCAGTAGATTCTGCTGCCGTTTTGTTATCCCAGGTATATTCTCGATAGCATTATCAAGAATTTCTGCCACTGATTTAGCAGCTTGATGGTCTTCAGAGAAGGCACTGCTACAAGGCTTCTCGGTGGTCACTTGTATAGAGCTTCTTATTTCTTCTTTCACAGCTGGAGCTTGAGGAGACATAGTGGACTCATCGATTTTCTCTTCCAGGGGATAAGAGGGATTTACAAGTTCTACATCTAAAGAATCTGGAGTATGGTACAGCCAATCTGAATCCACCCAATTTGCATCAACACGGCTAGGAAAACATCCTTCAAGAATTGTTGGCATCGGAGCTTCCATTTCAGAATGTGTGGTTCCTTCGTACAACTCAACACGTGGGGAGTAACCCAAGGTGATGGAAGGGAACTTTTTGTGTGTTAAGGTGGCATTAGAACCACTCTTTTCGGCGTTAATAATCTCACCTGTACTACCTTTAGATTTTTTACGGGCAATTAAGCCATCAAGAGCACTGTAACCCATCAAAATTGATTCCTACAAGCAATTGAGTTGCAACATATAAAAATTCACTCACAATAAATTATTTCAGATTTTCAAGATGAAAAAAAACTAATACTTCTCTTGCAAGGAGAACAATTATTTTGTTAACCAAAAGTAAAATGCTGAAGGAGGAAACTAAAAAAGACATTCTAGTCATTATCAGAACAGAGTGGTGCCGTGAATAGCACAAATTAAGATCACTCGTAAGCCCCCAAAAGGCATAGGCACAGACCATTACATGCAGCCTATGACCAACCATGCATCAAATTTCTACACATGTGAAGCATCAATAATGATCTGATGTTAACCTTTTCATAGCCATCCACGCCCTTGAACCATCGTTCTGAGATCTCGTGATTTGATCGAACGCATAGTAGAATAAAATTGTTAAGCCTACATGAAATATTGAGAGCGTGATATATTAGAGAAAAAAAATATGTCAGCTAAATTCCCAAAAAACAAATAGCTGCACTGAGTAGAGAAAAACCGTACCTTCGATTTCTTCTGAAAACATTGCAGAAAGTTTCAGTTTCGAAACATACTGCATGTCTCAGGCATTTCTCACTGAAACCCTGAGAAAACAGAAATTAATTATGGGATTGCCATGCTAACTTACCAGTTTATACCAGAAAACCAATGGAAATTCTTATACAAAAAAAGGCATGAAGACCATAGATCATATAAACAGCAAGAATACTGCTACTGACAAAAATGCACAGAATTAAAATGTCGCAAACTAACAGTGTACGTGTATGTCAAAGAAGACAAGCAGCATCAATGTGTATGCAAATGAGAATTTTGAATCTAAGAGAATTTCCACATAAATTCTTATCAATGGCCTAAGACCAAGAACCCAAGTTTCGTGTAGATACTTGAAAAAGAGTGGCACAATGGATACCTGTGTACTGAATCTCTTTTCTCTTTCATGATTCACCAAAAACAAATAAAGAAAATAGTCCACTAGAATTATTCTCTGTGTTTTTCAAATTTCAGTATGGGTTCATAAACTCCAATTTTGTTCATATTCTAGCCCCATCTTTTTTCTCCATATGCTCTAATGTCTTCATGTGCAGCGATCTCATAAGCAATCTTACTACATAAAGGACTGAAAAGCTGCATTACCCGGACTCAACCCGATGCCAGATACAGCTATTTCAATAATTAACAAAAAAAAATCAATTTTGGCCTAAAATGAAGTGTCCCATACCCATTCCGACACGAGTACGCAAGGGGAATCGAAGAGTCCTGGAAAAATACAGAAAAAGAGGAAGAAATGAGTGTACCATATTACAGTAATCCACAATCGAAGATGCCAGTGTCATGTATGATGGGATAAAAGCATGTACGAGAAAACCATTGCACCTGTAAATCATCAGAACAACAAACACAAGTGAATTCAGGCACTCTCTTATGAGAAGTAGCATAGAACGAACAGTTGCGGACTTTCTTATGCATTTTCCAGAACAGGTGGTGTGCACAAATTCCTATTTTAAAGTAATTGCATGAAAATGTTGAAATTAAAGGAATTACCTTGTTCGATTTGGGGAAGAAAGTTAAGAGTAGGGTTTCTACTGCAACTACTTGAACGAGTTATTTTACGAAAGTGAAATTCTTTATGTTTTTGAGCTGATTTTCAGTTTCCTTCTGCTACGGACTACGGAGTACTGACTAGTGAGAGAGCCGATCTTATTTCTCCAAGTTTTCTTCTATTTTTAATATTTCCAGTTGGGGAGGCTGTTATATAAAAATTAAAAATTTAAAGTTCGATTCTATTTAATTATTTTTTATACTATAAATAAATTAAAAATCACATAACACACTACTACTGTATATTTGCAGATTTTATTTATCCACTATAGGTCATGATGTTCGAAATAGTACCATAAGCAGTAGATTCTTCCGTTCGGGTGAAACCATGTCACGGTACTTCCATAGAGTATTTGTGGCAATTTTAACTCTAAGGGATGAGTTCCTAGTGCAACCAATAAATGGATCCACTCCAGAAAAAATTTCAGAAAATGACCGGTATATGCCTTGGTTTCAGGTACTATAAGTAGCATGTCGATATTTTTTTAATCAAATAACAAATTACACATCAATTTATATATGTTCTTGATATTGTGGTTTAGGACTGCATAGGTGCTATAGATGGTACACACGTGAGAGCTTATGTGTCTATTGACATTCAAGGACGTTTTCGTAGTCGCAAAGAGAAAACCACACAAAATGTCTTAGCAACTGTGGGATTTGACCTAAAATTTACCTATGTTCTTGTTAGTTGGGAAGGTTCAGCACATGATTCAATAATTTTGGACGATGCTCTAAAAAGATCTAATGGACTTATAGTTCCTAACGATACAATTTATATAAGTTATTAAATTTAGTTAGCCAATAAAAGTAATAAGCATTCTGACAGCACTTATTTCCCCAGGTAAATATTATTTAGTTGACGGAGGTTATAGTATACGAAACGGATTTATTTCTCCATATCGTGGCGTTATATATCATTTGAAAGAATACAGTACTCATGAACCTGAAAACTACCAAGAATTATTCAATTTGCATCACTCATCTCTTCGAAATGCAATTGAAAGGGCTTTTGGTATTGTGAAGAGAGATTTCGTGTTTTAGGTGCTGAAAAGTTTTGGCCATATGAAACACAAGTGGAAATTGTAATTGCATGTTGCATAATTTTCTTATGACTGTCGGTCCAAATGATAAAATTCTACATCGAGCCTTGGCAAAGGAAAGAACTCCTAGTACAAGACGGAGGGAAAGAACATTGAGGGAAGAAAGGAGCGAGAATGCCGAGTGCTCCCAAAAAAGAGATGCAATCGCGCTAGCAATGTACGAAGAATATGTTAGGAGAAAGGAAACCATTATATCTCCTAATTAGTTACTAGCTTCATGTTCTTATCTTACTTTCTGTTTATTTTAAATAGTAGATACATAGCTACATCAATTCTTGACAATTCACAAGAGTATCATACTTTCTGTTTTTCTTTGTTAAATGAGTGATTTGTATGAAAAGTAATATGAATTGCGATTTACTTTCCGTTGAATGAGTTATTTGTACGAAAAGTAACCTGGATATTGTTTTTCTTGGGCATATATATGAAAAGAAGATGGCGACGCCAACGAGAAAGAAGTTTTGAAGGCCACCAAACAAGAAGGTGAGAGTAAACAACTACGATGGAGTAAGATTATGGACCGTTTTTTTTATGTAATTTCTTGTTGAAGAAGCCAAGCAAGGTTGCAAGATAGGTAAGACATTTAAGAAAACTAGCCTTGTGCAAGCTTCAAAAGCGGTTGCAGAAAAGTTCAATCTTGTGTGCAACATGGACAATGTCGAGAACAGGTTGAGAACAATAAAAAAGAACTTCAAGGAAATAAAAAAGATTGAAAGCAACAATAGTGGAATGAGTTAGGATGATGCTCAGAAGATGTGGAAATGCTCTGAAGAGGTCTACCAAGTTTTATCCATGTAAGTGTTTGATTATAACTCATTCTGATCTAAATTGTTTAAGAGTAGAATAATGGACTGATCAAGCTTGAAAAACATATTTCTAACTTGTTAATTAACTTGTTTATATTTGTAGTCACATCCAATGGCTGCACTATACTTGAACAGACCCATCCCCATGTATGAGGAGATGTGTATTATGTGTGGGGATGATCAAGCTACATGGGTATTTGCCAAATCTAGTGCTTAAGAAGTAGTTGATCTTTCCAGCAATGAAGACGTGCTGCCAACTATTAATAGCACTCAGGTTAATGTAAGTTCTGTGATTTCTCTGATTGCCAGGAAGCATGGAAAACGACCCCGCCCCATTAAGGAGTTTGGTGAAACGATTAATAAGCTTGTGGAGGCAGTCGAACATGTTGCTGAAGCTGTGAAGTCATGTAAGTCTAACAACCAAGAACACACTTTTTATTTGTATGTTGAGGTGATGAAGAGTGAAGGATTTGATGAACAGACTCTTGAGGCTGCTTTTGATTTTTTGAACGAGAATGATAAGATCGCAAAGTCATTTCTCGTAAAGGGAGTGGATGGAAGATACCGTTGGTTGAAGACGTTCGAATACGCAGAAGTTCAATTTCATTAATTAATCTCAAGAGAAGTTTGTTATTTGAATCTTACGAAGACTTGTAATATGTTTTTTGTTTTACTTTCTTTTCAAGTTGGCATCAACATATATTGACTACTGTGTGCAAAGTGGCTTGTAGCCTATGATTTTGATTAGTAGTTTCATGTTAATTTATATATTTATTTGATATGTAGTTCATCTCTTCTATATTAGTAGTATTAGTTGGCAGCTGCTCTTTGTGTGCAACAATCTTCAGCCTCCAATGAGCAGAGAAAAGAGCATTGATGAGTTTTTTTGGCTTGTCTTTGTAGACTATTGTATTCCCTCACTTTTTCCAGGTCTGACTGGTTTAGCATTTTTATAATGTACGGAACAGGTTTTATGTATATTGTTTGTTGTTAATGGAGTAACTCTTGGAGCATCTTCTGCAGAATCTCTTAGTGCAACTCTTGCAGCAACTCTTTAGAGCCTCTTGGAGCATCTGTTGTTTTCGTGCGATTTTTTTCACTGGGTTTTGTGTACCTTTTTCGAGAAATTCCTGGAAAATTATGGTTGTTGCCAAACACACGAAATTTAAGTAAATTCCTTTAATTTACTTTTTTATTTTTCCACTATATTTGATTTTCCCTGATTTGTTTTACTTTCCCCAATTTTCCCTCCAAACAAACACAATATTATTTACAATTCAGCCCATTTAATCTCAAATTCCCAAAAGGCAGTCCTTCACGTTTATGCAATCTTTCAAATGACTCCCTACGAATTCCTCAAGTTTTTCAAACCACTTACAACACCAAGACAAAGTTAATAACTATCATAATCTATTCAAATGGGGTAAAATACAAAAAAGAAGGTATTTTATTGAATGTCATATAAAACGAATGTACTTTAATGTGGTCAAGTTCAACGAAGGTATTTTAACTTGATCATACGTCTAAATACGGTACTTTTTCCAATTTACCAACTAAATTTAGTGAGTGATGTCTCACTCTCCGGTCAAGAATATTTATTAATATTTTAAAAAATTACAAAATAAAAAAAAAAATCAGATAATTTTCGTTTTAAAAAAATCTTAAAAGTTCAGAAAAATAATATGAAACATCATAATAATTTGAAAAAAAATCTAATAACTTTTTTAAATTTTCGATTCTTTTAAAAACTAAAAGAAAAAAATTGTAAAATATGTCAAAAATTTGAAAAAGAATTCAAATTTTTTTAGAAAGAATTACTATTTTTCATGTGTGTCACTGTTAACTAATTTTGAATTATATTTTTCGAATCTTTTACGATTTTTTCGATATATTTTACTGTATTTTCTTTTAATTTTTAAAAGTTTTTACTATTTTTTATAATTATTTTGTTGTTTTCTACTATTTTTTCTAAATTGGCAAAGTATTTTCGGAAATTTTATGATTTTTCGATATTTTTGTAATTATTTATCAAATTTAAAAATATTAAAAAACATTCTTGACCGGAGAGTGTGTCTCACTCTTTGAATTTAGTGGATAAATTGATAAAAGTACATTATTTGGACATATGATCAAGTTAAAGTACCTTCATTTGACGTAAAGGGAACCTAGAGGGACACCTAATATCTAGCAACTACACGTACTAGCAGAACCCTAGCAACTAAAGCTCTCTGCAATCGTCTCCTCCATACTTGATTTCTGAACACCATCTCTTCCATAACCTCCATCACTGCATCATCTACTCATCATCACCGCATCCTCTAACGTCCATCTGACCTCACCTAGTCCATTCAACCATCCGCCTAGCCAACCTTGACAGCCTTTACCCGGGTGTGTTGGATATTCTCGAGCATCTGCTCCTTGAAACTCCGGAACAACTCCAGAATCTCCCCAACACCCTTCTCCAAACTTTCACGCTCAGTCCGAGCCTGAGCCAAATCGCGCTCTGATGTTTGACGGTTCCCATCCGATCTGCGCAGATCCGATAGCACGTTCTGGTACTTCTTCTTGCACTCTTGGTACTTCCCCTCTATGTTTTTTACGCTCGCTTCGGACTTCGCCAACTGAGTATCAATCTCAGCTCGCTCTTCGGCCACATGAGAACATGCCCGGACCATGGCAGTCAACTGCAAAACGACAAACTCGAGAAACTTAGAAACAAAACAAGAGCGAGAATTACTTGAAGTGCATAAGTTTCAAATATTAACCTTTCGGCTCGCCTCAGCCAGTTCGGCTATCCGCTCCACCTCGTTCATCGCCACCAGCCTAGTCACCTCAGCCTCTAAGTTGTCATCCGAGCCGGAGACCTTGGCTGTCCTACCCTTCGCCTTCTCGCCAAAGGAAGTGAACCTTCAGACGCCCTCTTCGACCTGGCGATGGCCTTAGAAACGGAAGACCCGGAGGCTTTGGGTGGCTTCTTCGCATTAACCTCCTTTCCGGCCTTGGTCTTCCCCTACTTCGTAGTCGGCATCCGAAGCTCTTCTTGTCCCTGGGCGACTCTCTCAGTATTCAAATCCGAGAAAGTCGCAGCATTGACAGGCTCTTCCATCGGAAAGGTAGTGGAGAGCTTGATAGTCCGACTACGCTACTGCTCAACTATCTCACGCTGTTGGTCCTCTCTTTGTTTCCTCTTCAACTCAAGCAAGGCCGACATGATGTAGTCGAACCAATAAGCTGCATAAAGAAAGAAGAGTGAGTAAGATCCGTATGGTTTATACTTAAACAGATAAGAAGAGCAATAATCAAGGAAAATAAGAAACACTTTGGATATATAACTACGGTACTACTACTTACCGAAATCACGTGGCGGATTACCACAATAACACTCCGGAGCCAGTCCGGCCAAAAAAGGCAAGGGTTGATAGATCAGCCATCGGAAGAAATATGTTTCCGTCCGATTCCTTTTTCGAAGCGCCTGTATCCATAAGGGTAAATTCTTCGCCAGCGTCCGAGCAAACACATAAATCGAGAGAGAGAAGTTCTTCGGGAAAACCCACTTCTCCCGGCTTGACTCGGATTTAACCTTCTCCAGCGCCGGACGAACGAAGAAATATCTCTTCCACCATTCGACACCTAACGAAGAAATTGGATCTTCAAAGAAAGCATATCCGGACCGAACTAAGAAGGAATAGAAGTTCGGATGCGAGTCACTGACCTTGATCTCGAATAGCCTTTGGAAGTTTGCGGTTGTCAAATGAATGTCGATGTGTTTACAGAGGACACCGAAGCACATCAAATTACCCAAAGAATTTGGGATGATTTGATGAGGGCTCAAACCCAGGTCATTAAAAATTTGGAGAAACTGTGGAGCAACAGGGAGCTTCCACCTACAATGTAATGATGCCTCGTACACCGCCATACACCCTTCCGGAGGGTTATAAAAGGCGTGCTTGGGATCCGGAGGTATCAATTCCAGAGTCTTGGGTATCTCATACCGAGCTCGGATATCATTTAGCTTCTCCTCGGTCAACTCACTAGATCGAGTTGGAAGAGTATTGTCCAAATTCAGCTCTCCATCTTCAAGGGGAATTGAAGAGTCAGGGAAAAAGATAGAAAAAGAGGAATAAATGAGTGTACTAACCAGCATGTATGAGAAAACCACTGAACCTGTAAACAATCAGAACAACAAACATAAGTAGACACGGATTAGTTTAAGGCAAGCAATGAAGCACAACACTCTCTTATGAGAAGTAACATAGAACGAACAATTGCATGAAAATGTTGAAAATGATGGAGTTACTTTATTTGATATGGGGGTGAAAGTTAAGAGTAGGGTTTCTACTGCAACTACTTGCACGGGTGTGTGCTCGAGTAACTCTACAGCTGTGAAATTTGAGGTTTTCTTGCTTTCTTTTAAGGGATTGTTAAACCGGAACTGTTTTTACTAAATCGCATCACACATTTTATATATTATAGAAGATCTAATAAATTATATAAATATAGAATTAGTTGTAGTTTTCGTAAAATTTATCAAATAATCACATCATCGAAAATATATGAACATATATACATTACGATATATAACATAACGAAAATCAATATTATAAAATTAATAATCATACTTTACAAATAATCATGAATTTAAGATATTTATATTATTATAACTCATATTTGTAATCGTCAATATTTATTTAATTACTTAGTATAATTAAATTAATTAACTTTACATTAATAATTTTTTTTTAAAATTAAAATAGAAAAACAACCAGAAATTGACTAGGACACGACTGATCAGACCTAGTTCTGGTCAGGTTTCGATCCTGGTCAGATTCGGAGATGTGCAAAGCTCCAATCGAAGTTGTGTAGCTCCTGAGCTGTAAAGCTCCGAGCAGTTCGTGTTCTTCATTCTTCGTCTTTATTCTTCGTGTTCTTTTAAATTTTTTCAGATAATATGATTGGTTCAAATAAACATGTTTAGGTATTTTTTTAAGGTAAAATTGTATTTCTTTATAATTATAGGACTATTTTATTAATTACAATAGTTGTGGTGTTGTTTGTAATATATAAAAATGCGTCCTGCGTTTAGTAAAACTTGTTATGCGTTTAACATTATTGTTCTTTTATGGTAGCGAAGTAACGGTAACTGACAGATGAAAGTTAACTGTTTAGGTAGATGATTAACTAGTCAAAAAATTAACTGATTTTTATGTACATGTTTAACAAGGTAACTGATAAACTCATTGGTATTTTGTAAAATGATATATAAGAACATTATTTTATATTTATTTATCTTTATTAAACTTCTTAATCATAATTTTATAGTATTATTTATTTTCTTAAACAATAGTACACCAATTTTTTAAAATTGTTCTAATGTATATTCAATGTAATTTTCACCGTCACTTTAATAACATTACTAAAAAAGAAATAATATTTTAACTTAAGAGCAAGTCTTCTGAAATATGATATTCAAATAATTTATCTAGAAACGAATATATGTCAAGAAAATTATCAATGTTATTAATTAAAATATTTATATTTCCAAATTTTATATTTTTTAATATTATAATAATATTTATTTCGTTAATAAACATAAACGTTTTATTATTAACATGAACGATTGTATTGACCAAGTATGTTGTCTGATTTCCATTGGGCTACTCCTCAAGAGTAACCCATGTCATTTTAGTCGAAATCAGAGGTAGGTTCGGTCCAACCGGCTTTTATAGCCTAGATAAACTATTGTACTAACAACCCCAAAGAAAATTATGAACCAAGAGTACCACCACATACTTAACATAGTAGTATTACATAATTCCAAATGACAAACATATACAGTGGAATTCGTCAACACCACCACGATATTAAGTTCACTTCTACAATAAGATGCTTAGGAAGTTGTCCAGCCATAAATCAAGAATTACATAAACCTGATCGTCATCATCATTCGTCCGTCCTCTTGTTCCGCAAGCAGATACGAGAACGAAAGCATGTCCTAGTCTAACTAGTCCAATCATGAAACGCACTCTACTACTCACTGTTCTGGCGGTTCATTACAGACCTTCGAAATGGAAATTGATAAAAAGTAGTGCATAACTTCTGTTGCAGTTACACCTGCGCAGCAGAAATGAAAACCCAACTCTGATCAGTACCAAAGAAATGCTGATCCAATAGACCGGGGATTTTAATTGAATGGACACCCTGAGTTACATGTGACCATCTAGCATTTCTTATGGGGAAAGGCAAACAAAAAAAGAAGTTCATATCATAATAACTTCCTTCCAGCATTTGGGAAGTTCCAATGCAAAACTGTTTTCAACTTTAGGGCAAAAAGAACTCTTAGGCGCGAATGCTAGGCTTAAAGATAACACGGGAAAAACTTAAATAGGGAAGGGGATGGTTGTTTGGTGCTGTACATAAAAGTTGCCTTGTCCTGCATAATACAATTAACGAGACTCTGATGCAACTTTCATATAGCACTGAGAGTTTATATGCAAAAGATTCATTCGATATTCAGACTTAACATACACACCTCACAGAACTTGCTTGCTTCCACGCCAACACATCTGGAAGCACTTATGCTGGCACTTCTTAACAAGCACCGTGCACTATAGCTTGCTTTGTTGCGACCATTCTGCTTAGTTTTTGGAGTCTTAGAGGGAACTTCTGATCCTACAGTGCTCAATGCCTTTTTGGGGCTGAAGAGTGCTGGGCGCGGCATTGCAACCAGAGCACGACTTCTAGTATCAGTATTCTCCTCCTGGTCTTCATCTATGGGAGCACATACACGTTCCCTGAAAATCAAAAGACTATTAATCTCCACCTGTGAGTCAGGTTAATAATGAGTCATGTTGATCAGAAGAGTGAAGACATTACCTCGGCAGTGATGCATAGCGTCTTCTCATGGGAGGCCTGCCCAGTTTACCAGGTTGCTCACTGAAGTGCATGAACTGTTGCTTGAATTGCTCAATTCCACTGAAATATTATGAAGGTCAATTAATATGAGCAGGTAAATGTAAACCATGGGTATGGAGAACAAAGTTAATACAGAAGGCAAAAGTTTCATAGTTATCCTCTGAAATCTAGGTTTTATTCAAATTAAGTCATGCATGTGCATCAAACTTCAAATAAATGGTCTGTAAAACTTGAGAGTGAAACAGAGATAGAGCAGCAGGGCAAACAAAAAATAAAATAGAGGTAACATCTGATAGAAAATGAAAAATGAAATAATCTAAAATAGTTTCAAATCAAAGTAGAAAAATAATTGCTTCATAACGATTCTTTTGATTGCCAGACCTTGGATACATAAAGTGAATCTGGTCCGCGCCACGAATGTACTCCTGGAGCATCTGGGGATGATACTCCAAGATCTGTTTGCTTATAATTAGGATACAAGTAAGTAACAGGAAAAGGTAGACAACTGTTAGGAAAAGGTAAAACAAATTGTGGCCCGCACCTCCCGGTAGATTAGCTCTCTCACATCATCTTTTGTCAGATTTCTCCTTTCAAAATCAAACTCGAATTTTGAAATGGGATTAGTTGATGGCTCATCTTCCACATTTGCCAACCCATAAAAATATGGATGTGACAGTGCCTGTAGTAAGAAAATAATAACTATAACAACATCTGACTTGAGTTACCCGGTGAAGTTTAGATTCAAACTGCATTAAATCTTACTTCATCAGCAGATATGCGGTCTTTGGGATCAAATGCAATCAAACGCTCAAGCAAACGGAGAGCCATTGGATCAACATTAGGGAATTTTTGCAATAGAGATACTGGAGATTTCTTTCTCATGCTAGACAAATACCTTCGTGCCTTATCATTTCGAATCTGCAGATGGGACAGGAATTGTCAATAAATCTGTATTTTCAGGTAAATCATTTTCATTCTAAATATGCACTTAAATGATTCACCAATTAAAAGAAATTGTTTTAGAACATGACATATCTATTCCTATGCCACCATAGATTCATAAGAGATAAATCAACAGCTGAACATAGAAACACACCCTTGCAATAGCTTCGGGAGATGGTGTGCCAAGGAGATCAGTAATGATATCCAATTGGTGGACCACATTTTTTCCAGGAAACAATGGTTTGCCAGTAATAATTTCCGCGAATATGCATCCTATGCTCCAGATATCAATAGCAGGGGTATACTGCAAGAATACAAAACTTTCAGGACTGCAACCTTATAAAGTTTTCAAAAAGCACTGTAATAAAGAGACAGCGATTTGTATTCACTGGTTCAGATTGTACGATATAGATAAGACACAATTCTTTACTTCTGTATTTAGAAGAAGTGTACAAAAAAATTGTGGACATACACTATCTAGGAAATGACAAAAAGGATTCTGTTATTGGAAGTGTAGAGGAAAGTGTGGACATGCCATCAAGGAAATGCTAAAAGAAAAGGTACGTGAATAATTTTGAGGAAAATAATGTCCAGACATAAATCCAGTAAAATAAAAGAACTAGGTGCCGTTGTGGAAGCTTAAATTCTATTATCATAGAGAAGGACCAAGAAAGCAGCATAGCAGGAAAATTATCCTAATTGAATAAAGAAAAAACTAAGAGAATGTGTCAACAGCACATTACTTTAGCTAGAATGAAGGTAATCAGAAAGGAATTGAACATATAATGGGAAAGGCCCGACACGGTCTTGGGCAATTAATCAAGTAGCAGAAACTTTCACAAACTAGAAAAACAGACACCACCCCAGGAATAGGATAGTACTATCATTTTCTTTCGAATATACTGAGCATGGTGTTAGATTAATAAAAAAATAACACAAAGTCATCAGGACCAAACTGCTAATGAAACATCAGGATGCATCAATAGATGTTTTACCATTTGACAAGTTTATCATTTTAATGATATCTAAATAATCAGAACTGCATTAGCAGCTCAAGGTTATTTAATTTTAAAAACATATAAAGAGTGACAGCCTCAAGTAGACACTGAAACTATGAGCCTAGTTATTATCCAAGAGACGTAAAAGCAGTAAGAGCTGGCCTAACTAGAAGCCAAAGCGAAGATTGTTGAATACCACCCACCTTAAACATATAAAATTTTCAATCTTTCTAAGGCTTTACTTACTTTAGAGAAAAAGGAACCACAGAGTTCAGGTGCACGATACCACCGAGTTGCAACGTAATCCTGTTGATAATTGATAATACAGAGAAATTATATTTGAGGTTGCATTGGTCATTCCACATTAGATATTTGAAGTAAAAAACTTAGTGCTCCGAAGTGTAGCACCAAAATCAATGCACATCACATACAGTCCAGAAAACAGCAGAGGGGGCATCACCAAACGATGCACGAGCCAACCCAAAATCACATATCTTCAACTTGCAGTCTGCATTAGCTAGGATGTTTTTGGGTTTCAAATCCCGATGGAACACATTTGCTGCACAATGAGTAGGAAAATTTTCATTAGCACATGAAAATAGACAACCATCTCTCTAAAGAATGTCCTACCTGAATGTATATATTTTAATGCTCGTAGCAACTGATACAAAAAAAATTGATGATGCCCGGGACTGAGGTCATCATTTGTCTTGATCACATGGTGAAGGTCGGTCTCCATCAATTCAAAGACAACATATATATCCTTAAATTCTCTCCGGCACGGGGGCAACATGATATGCTTTATTTCTACAATATCTGGGTGTCGGAGTAACCGGAGAAGCTTGATCTCCCTAAGAATGCGGTTGGCTTCTGGAACATGCTCAAAAATATCACTAATCTTTTTTATAGCTACCTTTTCACCCGTGTGAGTATCCACTGCTGCAGCTACAACACCATAACTTCCCTTACCAACCACCTCCTGGATCTCATACAAATTTGCTTCACCATATTCAGTGAAGAACTCGCTGAAAGCCATAACCTAAAATAACAGATTGAAGAAAAAAAAGATCAGAACTACAGAAAGAAAAGATTCAAATTTTTAAGAAGAAAGCTTGATATAGAAACAATGGAAGTAAATTTAGGTAATTTGAGCAGGTAATACTGAACACATCAAAATCTCAGCCGATTCAATTGTGTCCTTACTTAATCTTTCAAATTTTATTATACATTAGCAGCAAGCAGACGACAAATCCAATAACACAGGTAAGCCAATAAAATAGATATTCTTGAAGTCTTTAAACAGATCAAGTTGTAGAAACACAAAGGCAATCTACTAAAGAATATGAACACACAAGTTTGCATGATAAACTAATATACTATTTACCCTTAATCTTCCATTATGGTGTCCAGCCTATAAAAAAATTCAAGAAAGAATATGAACACAGCCAAACTTACCAGATTTTGTTTTTAACAAAACTGAAAGAAAAAAAATTTAAACAAATAAAGGCCCTGGAGTGAAAAACTTCACTTGCTACTACTGCAAAAAATACAAGAAGATCGAAGGAAAAAAAAACGACAATTAATCATAAAATGCTCAGCAGGCAGGCAACGATTTGGAAATGAATGTCAAGCTCTAATCTGAATCTGGACTATTTTATAACACATGCCTACAAGAGATTCCAAGGAACCAGGAGTCTTTCATATGGGAAAACAGACAATTGTGAAGCAAGCAAACACTAGAACTACCAATTCGAGAGGAAGAAAAAAACTACAACTGCAGAAATTTAAATAGAGGATTAATAACAGATCTCTAATAAATACATAAAAATCAAAACATGTTTAACAGAAGTATCTAAAAAATAAGAAAACAACACAAGCCAAAACTAATTATTGAGTGGGGAAAAATAAATGGTAATTTTGGGAAAAGGGTATAGGACTCATTCACAAGGGAACCAAAAGCCAGAGTTCATTTCAACCTGAGTAACTTAGGAAATCTGTTCCAGCTGAAAATGCAGTAGCCAGGAGGAGATACCCCTTCACCACACCTTACAAACCCATAAAACTCCTAGCAATAACACAAAACGAACCCCTTCTCACGTATATAGACAATTCTACTGGATAACAATATGTAGTAGTATGACTCAATATGATAACACCAACTTTCTATAAATAGACATGAATGGCATCAAGATTTCACCTTTCGAAGGTGAAAAACTAAAGAATACGCTCCGAATTCTCCGGGCCAGAATCTCACCACAAAATATATAGGAATAAGAATGAATTCGATAGAGATATTTAACTCAACAAGTGGGTAGTGTCGGTTCAACTCAATCTATACCAGTTGGAAAAAAGAGACCCACAAAAAATGGGTGAGAAACAACACGGAAACTGAAAATAGTTGAAGTAAAAGGTCAAATGAAGGAACTAGGTCAAGTAAAAACCGAGAGAATTGAATATTTTGATATTAGGTGAGAACTGAGATTGGAAAAGACCTTCACCAGATGAACACTCTATACACATCCAGTTGCTATTTGAAGTATAAAAATGAGAAAAAAAGAAAGTAGAAACGCATTAATGGACGAACATAAAGAGAATGGGTGTTGGGAAGTGAGCCTTATCCTATCAATTATCATCATCTCGTCATAGTAACGCCATAGATTTGCCCCCACAAACACATACCCATACGGCTGTGTGTGTAAAATGTAGAATTAAAGTGAAGAGATAAAAGAGAAGCAGCTCATGAGCTAACCTTGTCGTACTCGAAGGTGATGATGATGGTGTAGCTTTTGCTGGATGAGCTCAAAATGACTGGAATTTGGGAATTAGTATGGCTGGAATTTGGGAATTCAGCTGATTATCATTATGTAATCTATACTACTACTCCCAAATTTGACTTTGATTAAATTTCATAGCATATCTGTCAAAGGAGGAAGTTGACTTTGATGTTAAAGGCCGTCGAATTTAACCATAAATTAATTTTTAATAATGTTATATTATAAAGACAGTATGTTACACGTGTGTGTATAATTAAAGCACCGCGCTAAATGCGGTGCCCATTATTTAAGTTTGTATGATGAAATGCATAAAATATGGTGTTATCCATAATGGATATTTGTACACTATATTTCATGAGTCGTTGCTTTTGAGTTGTTGAAAATAATTTACATGAGCATATATTCTTTACAAATTTAATTCAAAGTGACATGCAAATACATTAGAACCGGACATCCTAAACTATTCTATCAGGATAAATTCCCGACCCTTTACATTGGTCTTCTGGTTTGTATTACCATTTAAAGTTCTGCATCATATATAACATACACTAAGCCTATAACATAACATACAATAAATCAATAATATATCTAATAGTAATATATACCAATGAGTACAAATTGTATTATTTTCCGGAACAACTCTATAGAGTACTCCTAGTAGTTTGTAACTATATAGACTCAGAACCTATGAACTACATTCAAATCAATATATATCGACGGATGCTTGGCAAGTCAGTCACGGGTGTATCAACACCCTTTTGATGGGAACCTCCCCCACATACTTTGCATTTCACTGTAGTCAAAGTTTGCAGACACTTATAGCAAGAATGTGTTGTCACGTTCTTAAGCACATTGCAAAAGCAATGAGCTTTCCCCGTTCCTGCATATATTTCCCCCGGATCTTCCATGATCGTGTCTTCTTGTTTGGACTTCTTTATCTGTTGGTGGCCTTTGAAAAGCCCTTACCCTTGCCACTGACTGTTGATAGCGCTTTCTGCCAATTTCACTTTCAGATATTTGCAGATTATTCATGCTTTTTATGATCTCTTTTATCCCATATGCTCCTGAAACTCTATTAAAATAAGGGTTACAAACGTTAATCTTCCTGAAGTTCCCAAAGTTTTAACCTGAACTTCCATTGCGAGTTGCATCTGACATCATGCTGCAAACGTTGTCTGACATTTTCTCCACCGTGCACATGAAATTAATCTTTTATGCACACTATTCAACCATGTGTTAACCTGAACTTTCATCGTGAGTTGGATCGCACATCATGGTGCAAAAGCCTCTGACATTGTTAATCACTATTATATGTAAGTTCATGTCTTCACCTTGCAGCAACTCACCCACTGTTGTGTATCGCTACTACTCCCAAGCTGGTAAAATGAAGGCTACCGGTTTAATGATGCAAACAACAGTGCTCTTGCACATGCAGAAACTTTTAGTTGGTAAAATCTAATAGAGCATAAGTACATATTAATCCAAAAGTCAGTTCCATAAATATCCAAAACTCACACATCATTATTCATTAATATACGGGTGCTTCAGACCACCTTCATCTACAACATGTCAAGATGCAAACGTACTTAAGTGTTATTTTCAACTTGGCTCGGTAAAGCTCGACCCGGCTCGATAAAAACCGTTAAGAGTAATTATTTTAATAAAATCATATTTTTATAAATATTTTTAATATTTTTATTAAAAAAGCTCGTTAAAGCGTAGTAAGGCTTGTTAATACTCGTATTTTTTTCGAGCTCGAGCTTGTTACATGTTATTCGAGTTCAAGCTTTAGCCCCTTTTTTTACTCGTTAGCTCAAAAATGTTTGTGTTAGCCACATTCTCTCAAGACTTGGACTTTGACTAACACTATATTGAACTATTGGACCTATTGAACCAAAATGACTACGCCTTTACCATGTACTCCAGAGTGTATTCAATTATCTAGAAGGTCATACAAATACTCACTTCGTCCCGGGTTCATCTTCGCGCATGGTTGGGCACAAGTATTAAGAGAAAGTTAAATAAAGTGAGAGAGATGGTAATAAAGTAGGAAAAAGAATTAATACTTTGAACCACAATTTTGTGTGCAGTTCTTACACTTCTTTGGTCTATATTTATCTTCGCTGGGGAAATTAGACCCTACATGAATGTAAAAGAGAGCCATTATGTATAAATTGACTAATTGCAAAGTGGCTCGTCAACCAATCCAACCAGCAAGTAGTGTATGTAAGAAACAAAAAAAATAAAATAAAGGAACACCATGAGCAAAGTGTTGTTCAACGGTAAGGGCAGGGTCGTTATACTATTAGCAACCTTAGTTTGAGTTTTGTCAAGGAGGGCTCATGCATTAAATGCTTAAATAGACAATGCATATATTTAGCCATTGGAGATTATAAGTAACTAGTCTTTCAGGAATTTAGAGTAGAAAATATAAAACACTCCAAGCATAATGAAGCTATGCTGCTCGAACTCTATTAAACTTTTTTTTCTGAATCAAAACTCAATTAAACTAAAAGTGCATAAATGACAATATGCTTGGGGAAGTCACCAAAGCGTAAACTAATCAGACTTCAATTTATGTTTCAATAAGTTGATTCATACAAATCCATAAGGATGACATCAAAGCTTGTTCGGAATTTACAAAACAAAAAATTGTTTGAAAGGACCACTTAAGGCAGAATCATAGAATACAATTCAATATTGGATTGACAGAGGAGAAACGAATGGAAGACTACAAATCGATAACATGCCTGTTGAGGACAAAGATGATAGTGAATATAAACCAAACGACGTTGTTTGATATGCCGAGAAGAAACATTTACTTACACCGTTGTTTTTATACGCCGAAATACAAGGGATGGTTTCATTGGTTTGTGAGGTTGACATTACTTTACAAAAATCTGTAAAAACTAAACAAACGTCAACCAAGCGCATGATTTTGGAGGAATGCACTCACATAAACTGGTACTACTAAATTATTTACATACCTGAAGAAAAATACGATGAAGCCACATTAGTGAAATTGATTGTGAAGTTGAGGAATCCGATTTGGTGTAAAACTTTCTCGAGTTAATTATAGTCAGAATACGGTGCTGGTGGGTTGGAGTCCATTTAAAAAATAAAACTGCATGTCTTTCTCTACAAGAACCAACCGTGTTGTTGAAGACTGAGCTGAATTAATCAGAATTAAAGACACATATACAAAACAAATTAAGAACAACAAGATTCATGCTTCTTTTGGGAAGTGGTAACTAACAGGAAATAAAACCGTTACTAAAGTTAATACTATTTCATAACAACTAATTTATGGTACAAGACTGCATTAAGAATAAAAGTTGAGTGTGGTGTTATCGAGGTAGGGCATGCATAAAGTTGACTAAAACAAAAGACATCACTCAAACCTGATGAACCCGAAATCGCCTAAATTAACATCTCTGCACATACACGTTTTTCATCTAATTTGGATGCTCAATAGAGACTTGTTAGTTGTTACTCATGCTCAAAATGTAATGAGCACATAGGTTACCTAGAACAGGACAGATGAGTGGTAGCAACAGATGAGTAAATAAAAATCCATGGAGTTTACTTGTTCAGGAATTTGCATCTCCCTCAAAGTATACGTATGCAAATAAATATGATAGTTGTTCGTTTGGGGACATGGGAGTCATCAAGCAAGCAGAGTACACATATATCACTGATCACAGATACTTACAAGCATGGACAAATAGAGAAGTGGACAAATAATGTTCAGATAATAAACTATACAACATGAATAAAAAACTAAGTGAGTAAACAATTGAAGTGGAATAACATTAACCTAAACAAATAAAGAGGGGTGGATCTGATAAAATTATTGGGGATGAGACAAAGTTCACATTGTGAAGTAGGAAAACGGTACACATATCAAATTCAATACTATGTGGTCGTTTGGGAAAGAGACTTCAGAGTCACTTTGGCTCTCCGATTCCCAAAAAATCCAACACATTAACACAAAACATCTCCAATTGTACGAGTGTAGCATATTAGCAAACACTTCATAGGCATAAATTCACACAATATCTCTTAAGCAAAGCATTTTAGCAAACACTTGGTAGAAACTCAATAACGTTCTTACTGTTCGGTATGGACAAAAAACAATTCGATCAGCAATTTAATTTACCTAGAACAGGAAATCAGGAAGATAAGGATCATTGGTCCAATATTAGTGTTTGGCGCAGTAGAGCATAAAAACA
>JAYMSP010002023.1:0-26866 GCA_036897095.1 Plantago elongata | reverse complement strand
CCCCCCCCCCCTCCCAACAATGTACATGTCTGGATCGCATATCCCCGACGAACGCCCAAAACTCGTTATGCCCAAAATTCAACCAACACTAAAATCCAATATGGACCAAACCCTAAATTCGATTCGTACAAAAATTTGACACACTGTTCGCCTAAAATTTAAAATGGCCCAAGTTTTTGTCACGCCACCGCCTCCACCCGACCTTAAAAAGTTTGGAATTATGTTAGCGAAACATAAGAATTTACCTCGGTAGGGGTACCACCACCCTACCAACAAAAATTTACGCAAATATATGTGGAGAATATTTTGGTGAAAGGAAACAATTTAACCCATATACCTCACCCCCCCCCCCACCCCGAATGTAACAATACAATTTAGGTCAACCCGCGCCTATCCAAAATCCACCATACCCAAAATCCAACCCACACTAAGACCCAACCCAAAAGAGAAACTAATTTGAATTCATTCGTACACAAATCGACACACAATCCGCCTAAAATCCGAATGGCCCAAGTGTTTTTCAAGGGGTAGGGTGGTAACTCACCTCTCCTCCGCCCGACCACATAAAACATTGTAAAAATATGTGATAAATATGTTAGTGAAATAGAAAAATTCGCCTCGATAGGGATACCCATCTCCACAAACAAAAGTTTTGCAAAAACATGTGGAGAATTATTTTCATGAAATGAAACATTTTCTCCCACATAAGGTACCCCCTCCGCCTCCAATGTGCATGTACAGATTGTGTATCCCCGACGCTCGTCCAAAACTTGCCATGCTCAAAATCCAACCCACACTACGATTCAATATTGACCAATCTTTAAATTCGACACGTACACCAATTTCGCCTAAAATTCAAAATGGCCGAAGTTTTTGTGCACTCGAACATTTAAACAATTATCTACCCCGACGCCCGTTCAAAACTCGTCATGCTCAAAATTCAACCCATACTAAGACCCAATATATATATGGACCAATTCTTGAATTCGATCCGCACACAAATTTAACAAACAATTCGCCTAAAGTTCAATTTGGCTCAAGTTTGTGTCACCCTACCCCCTCCACCCAATCATTAAAAATAATTGTGAAAATATGTGAGACTTTATTAGCGAAACATAAAAGTTTTACCAGTGTAGGGAGTAACCCCTATCCCACCAATAAAAGTTTACACACATATATTTGGGGAGTTATTTTCGTGAAAAGAAATATTTTCTCCCATGTAGGATACCTCCCCCCCTCCAATGTACATGTACGAATTGGATACACCTGGGCCCGCCAAAACACGCCATGTCCAAAACCCATCCCACACTAAGAGTCAATATGGACTCAGCACATAAAGAAACTGATCTGAATTCAATCCGTACACAAATTGACACACAATCTGCCTAACCACTTAAATGGCCCAAGTTTTTGTCAGGGCTCCCTACCTCCTACCCCACCCGACCATAAAATAATTGTAAAAATGTGTGAAAAGTTGTGTTCGCGAGTAGAAAATATTCATCCGGATCCTTCCAACCAACCAAGAAATGTTTACGGAAACACATGTGAAGAATCATTTTCATGAAACAAAAGATTTTCTTTTGTTTATGACCCCCGCCCCCAACTCGGCCAGACTACAAAACTGCAGGAAACTCTTGTTGTTTTAATTTGTATCCAAAATTTCGGTTTGTAGATTTTTCTAACTTTGAAATTGTGGGTTATGTAAGTTTACGTATTTTAAAATTGTTTGTGGGATGTAGGTACGTGATATAAAGTCCGTCAAAATCATCGGGTTTCACCCAGAGTTTCTGTAATGGGTTGGGTACGGATATATGCAATAGGGAATTTTTTGTCATTTGATGGACTCAATGTCGTTCTATAGTCATACTTTTTCCCGTATTCATTGTAGATAACATCTTTGCTTCAATATTATGTTGTTACTATAAGTTTTTCTATTGTAAAGTCGAGAAGCCTTATCAATATTACCCACAACATGATCATTTAACCAACCTTAAGAACAATCATGTAGTTAGGGAGTCCACCCAATTGATATTATTCAGAAAATCAACCGGGAATACTTTAGAGATAACATATCCACTCTAAGTAAGATATAAACACTTTAAATATTCAACGTACTCACTATGAATTTTGGAAATGACGTACTCAATAATTTCATTAACAATATCATTTGAAGGTGCAAGAATGACTCGATTAATGATGTAATTTGGATCCAGTGACAAATTGGTCAATTGCTCTAACAATGATGGGTACGTAATGTGAACAATAGTATTTATAGGATCACCTACCTCTCTGGTGAGAAGATCATCATGTAGTTTTTTAACAACCTCATTGTCATTATTTTCACCAACAACATCATCACCAACTTCTATGAAACAAATTTTCCTTGCTACCTTAAGCAACACACCAGCTGGCGTGGAGCATAGGAAGTACTTAATTTGAGAAATTTAGAAAGAAATTCTAAGGTAACTGAGTAGATGAATTACTTGGCTCTGATAGGTGGTAAAATACTCGGGACGAACATGTTATAGATATGATAGCTCTGATAGCTGGTAAATACATTTGGTTGTGAACCAATTGTTTTAGGAATGAAGAGATAGGATATTTGTAAGTGTATCTCATTCATCTATCTTAGTGGATTCTAGGTTCGAGAAAGGTCAAAATGGATTGGTTTTGAAGGATTACGTCACTTTCAAATACCACTATAACTTGTTGTATTATTTACTTATAATGCACATTTGTCTTGCTGAGTATTTACACAGTTAAATTACGCTAAACACGTGCACTTATCACTTAAGGTCTTCCACTCTCTGAAATTAATTATAATATGTCGTTACACATATTTGATAAACTGTGTTTATTGATAAAAGTTTTGAAAGACTCTTCACCTATTATAGTATTTTACTTTGTAGTTATTTGGACCAACACACTCCAACTTCAAGTGATAGAGCCTATTACAAAATTTTGAAAAAAAATCAAACTTATCTTGATTCATATCAAATAAAATAAAAAACAACTCGGGAATAATATGTGTATAGTTTCGTTGAAGTACACCATATATAGTGATAATATTGTTGTTAGCCGAGTTTATGAAAAATGCGAGCCAAGTCGAAAAGTTTTAGATAAAACTGTTTTGACACATTGAATTTAAATTTATGTTAAGAAATACTATATGTAGACAACATACAAAAAAGGGTCCCTACAAAAAATAAGCATCGAAATATATACTGGCAAAACATGCAACTGATTCCACAAATTCCTGTATTGATGCCACGATATAATTTACGCTTGATTACAAATAGAAATAGGAGTACACAATAAATTAATTGAGACAATCCATGTGGTGGTATGTGCTCCCCTCACATAATGATCTTTGTATGGATAATACAAATCCACCGAACCAACTTTATCATAAGAACACTCAATTGATCATTTATGCGTGCTAAAAGGTTAGCATCACGTTTAGCCTGACAAAAATTTCAAGGAATAAATTTCTCCATCAAATGCCTCAATTTTTATGAAAAGTGAAACAAAGGATTATAGATGAAATTTGTTGATTTAAGAAGTTTAATCTCCAAATAACAATTCCATTTAACTATTACGTGTTTTTACTAAAAATCCCGAACAATTTTAGATATTAATTTGACTGGTAAACCTTTCTAATTTTCAGCAACCATAAGATATAACATTGTCGTCATGCTCCCTAACAAAAACACTATAAATACGACCCCCTATTCGGAATCTACTCAACCGTATCAAAATTTTACACCAAAGGACATGATTAGCATTTGAATGAACATGAAGGGGGTTTAACACATCAAGTTTATATCATATTTTGTTATTTAAGAACGTTCAACAGATAACCGAAGTGCTAAAACATTAGAATCATGTTTAACCTGGAAAAAGACTTCATCGAGCAAAGTTCTTGTCCCCCTCCGGACTCTGTTAAATCGTAGAATCTAAATTGATTAATTTATTGTTAAATAGATGGGGGAGTATTAAATATTTAATGAATACTTATTTTATATAATTATATTATATTATTTATTAAATTTATTTTAATTTAGTGAATAAAATAATTTATTAGTAATAATATTATAGATTGTTGTCTATAAATTTGTCTCGTCACGAATAATTCAAATATATTCCAATTTTAATGTAGTAGGTATAATATAACATTATATGATATTCAATAAAAATTTCATAATTTTATATATAAAATTATATAATATTTAATAAAAGTTTCATATAATGCCATAAAATATGAACATTGAAAGATATACATTACTTGTTGAAAATAAAACTAATTCTACAAAATTTCATGTATGATTGAATTAATTTAATAAATTCTCTATTTTATTTTTTAATTTATTATTCATTTTATCTTATTTAATAAATTTATATTTTATTTAATTTGAAAATTATTTATTTAATTAATAATAGTATTCAAGATTGGTGTCTATAGATTCGCCTTGTCAAGAAGAATTCTAATATAAGTTCAAAATATTTTTTAGATATTTGTAGATAAAGTTATATTATATTTATTAAAAATTATATATGTAATCAACATACCAAAAATAACAGTGAAATATATAATGCAATAGATTTGTAAATGGACCGAATTGCCCTAACTAATTGTTCTTGATATTAAGTTGTACTATGAACAGACCAAAACATCTTCCATAATTTTTTCAACCAATCCGAATTTTGGATTTCGCCACGTGGCATGACAAATGGACCAATCAGAAGTCTTGAATTTTTTTTGATTAACAGATATATATACATTTTAAGATGTATTATTATATTTTTATGAGTCACTGTTATAGTTTTAAGCGTAAATGTTTTGGTATACAGCTTGTGTGTGTTTCGTTATTTTCGATTCAATTTTCATAATTCGTTGTTTTAAACTTTCATATCCAGTTGTTATAATATTCAAATTCACAAATCAAGAACGATGAAAAGGCTAGCTCATCAGATCTGAAAATCATAATTGAGACTATGTTCAGGTATGAAAATAAATATATCATACTTGAACAACAAATTGGTATGAACCTTATTGTTTTAACAATCATTGTTATAGGTTTTAGCTTGTTTAACATGATTATGATTTTTTATAGTTTTAAGATGAATTGTTATATATTTAACAGTTAATGTCATTGTTGTAAGCACCAATATAACGTGTTTAACTTGGGCTGCATGTTTCTGTTGATTATAGTTTTAAGAGGTATTGTTGTAATTTTAAGTGACTATTAAGAATCAATTTGATATTTTTAACTTATGTTGTAAGTTATTGTCTTGTTATAATTTTAAGAGTCACTAATATAATTTTAAGAGACATTGTTATTATTGTAAGTATCAATGTTAAGCTTGTGTTGTGTTAATCTGCTTTGTTTATGATTTTAAGTTGTATTGCTATTTTTTGTTTTTTCTGTTATTATTTGAAGAGGTTGTTATAGTTTTAAAAAATATTGTCATTGTTTTAAGCATCAATTTCAACTGTTATTAGCTTGTGTTGCATAATTTATCTTTGTTACATTTATAAGAGAAATTATTATTGTTAAAGAGACATAGTTATAGTTTTAAGTATTAATAGTATTGATTTTAATTTGTGTTGCATGTTCGAGCTTTGTTAGAGTTTAATAGGCATTTTTATACTTTTAATATGCAATGTTGTTGTTTTAAGCATCAATGTTACTAATTTTTTGTTTTTGTTGCGTGTTTCTATTTTGTTATCGTTTTAAGTACAAATGCAATAGTTTTAATAAGAGTCATTATGATTTAAACCAAGTTATTATGTTTTAAGTAGGTACTAATGATACTATTGTGTTTGATGATAGGTCCTTCAGATGTGTCACTTCAGTATTGAAGCAACAAAAGACAAGAAGTCGAAGTTCACCAATCTAGTTTGCATTTGTAAATAAAAAATTAAAAAAAATTCAAGGAACATTTATTTTAATTTTTTTCCTTGTGAGAATAGATGCTTTAAACTCTTAGATTACTGAATGTTTAATAGTCTAATAATTGAATGTCGCAAGTAGCTTACATTCAACTTGTTCATTGATGTTTTAATGGCATGCGTGATTTTTTAAAACTTGTTTAATAGTGGTTTAATAATGTTAATGTGCCAATTAAAACTATAACAAACAATCTTAAAAGTATTATATAACCCCTTAAAACATCACACAATCTACTTAAATATAACAATAGAGGTTAAAACAATTCTAAAAGTAAAACATACAATTCAAACACATTAAAAGCATCAAGCATCACATAATTTCTTAGAACATTTACAAACTACGTTAAAACTATAATTGTAACTTTCAATGCAAACAACTTAAAATCATAATATAATTTATTAAAAATATAATGAAAAATGTGTGTCTTGACGGTTTTTAAAAAACTCGACTGGTCAAATTGTTAAAATTTAAAAACTGTGAAAATACTAAAAATTCCTTAATCTTTTTTCTTTTAAGAAAATTTTATATTTTCTTAAAATTTAGTCAAACTTACTCATAAATTTGGTATGTGTTAAGATTATTCTTGACATTTACGCCGGCTATTGAGAATTTTGCCATTACTTCCCCGTTCCATATAAGTGAAGTACTAATTAAAAAATAAGCAAGGTTTAATTAGTTTAGAATGTTGTGCGTTGTTTATAGTATCTTGACACAGCTAGATTAAAGTTAATCAACTTTTGGACATTGTGATTAGATAGATGACAGGTTGAATCGGAATCTCAGGTGGGTCAGTCATTGAAGTGATCGTCGTGCGTTGGCACTAATTTATGTTTTTGATTGGCGGTAGGACCAGGAGAATCATGATTGTCATTTTATTACCTTGATTATGGAAATTGATTGAATAAGTGAGGGGTCGATGGAGAATCGATTTGAATTGAAAATTTTATATTTATATAGCTTATTTTATATATAAAACAGATTATTTGAATGGACATTTTCCAATTCAAATTGCTTCTTAATCAGTCTATAAATTTTTGTATTTTACTATTGTAAAAAGTTATTTTTTTATTTTTATTTTATATTGAACATGGCCTAATAATATTTTTTAAACTAATCATTTTATTTTTAAACCCGAGTCCACACTGCCTTTAAATAAAAGATCTGAAAACCTTATTATATTACAAATTGTCGAACTGTTCCTTTTACATCTTCTAGGGCACCTGGTGAGTTTTCTTCTTTTTCGTATTATTCAGTTGCTGCTCATTTCTTGTTTATTAATTAATTACTTTTTAAGCATGTGATTAGGGTGGTTAATCGTATCACCTTTCTCTTCCAAGTCATGGGTCAAAAGAAGTTTGCAAACTATATTATAGTATCATGTTTTCAAGGTCGATGTTATCTTCTAAATTATTGTTTCTAAAAGTCAGATTATGTACTTTGTATATGTCTTGGCAATCATATTGTGTGTTTCAATTTAAATTGGGTTCTTTCATGGTACCGGTGAGTTTAGGAATTTTCGATTCGGTTGATTATAATTCAGTGGTTTTTGTTACATTAAATCTTATTAGAGTCGACTTTTTGGTAGATAAACTCATAACATTTTTAGTTTTATTTTTCGTATCGTAAAATATAAATGTATTGATTTTGATTGACAAACAATTTATAATATAACGAAACTTGGTATAATAGTCTATTTAAAATAGGATAAATATGTATGTCCCATAAATATTTTTCTTATGTAAGCGATTTGTGAAAGTGATTTTATAAAGCATAGATTATGTGATATGGCTATGAAGTGTTTGAACCCTTATGTGTTAAGGGATTATTGTGCTTTGGAGTAATCTCTTATGTTATCTGTGGACCTGTATGTGTTACGGAGGAATTCTTACCCTTACGTGTTAGGGAATATTTATGTGAAAGCCAGCATGTGTGCCACCACAGTTTGTGTGGTTGTAGTATATATTTGATTCGAGCTAAATGTGAATTGTGTACTGTGACATATGTTCCATTTTATGCATTCGTTTATATATGTACACAATTCACATTTAGCTAAGTAAACCTTTTTATACCTGCATTCGACTGTTTTGAAATATAAAAATGTATGCATTCGTTTATATATGTACTTGATTCGGGTAAAAGTGTCATGAGCTCACCTTTACAATCCCCTTCAGATATTTAGTAAGTGGTCACACGGAGATACTTTGTAGTTGAGACGGTAGATGGATGATGGATATAAAGATTATTTAATATATGTTGCATACTATGTAGATGTATTGTTTATGATGATTGTAATGTAGTGATGTTTTGTTATGTACTGAGGATTTGTAATTATTATAAGAGAATATTAGATGTTATGTTTGTATAATTCTGAGATTTTATTATATATTTAAAGATTAAATGAAGGTTACATTTTGACGCGAGTCCATCTCATAAGAGACGGTCATTTATATTAAAGTAATTTGATTTTGGGACGTGATAATTATATCACCTGAGATAAAAATATAAACAATGAAAAAATTATAGAAAGATAGAATTGTAAACTAAAAAGAACAGTAGTTAATGGAATTAGCTCATTGATATGGACACCTGTTACATGAAATATATAAATATAGATTAAAAACTCTCCAGGGTTACGTGCATGTTTATGAGCGGATTGTCATACAATTGTAATCGGTCTATTTGGCTCGATGAACAGTGATCTGGCCTAAAATACACTTTAAATATTCCATTTCAATTTCATTCCAAACACAATTTCACAAAAATTTATTCAAATACCCATTCAAATTCTAAACCAATTCACCCCATACGTTTGGTTTATGTACTTATTATATCAAATCTCATAGACTCATAGTAGTAGTCGTCTTTTTAGGAGTACTTATTCTTTAAATTTGTAATGTTAATTGATAGAATTCCGGGTATTCATGATTTGTTTGCTTCTTCACTTTACTTCCTCTCTCGCACGTTGATGTATCTTAAAGTATATCCACAAATGAGTGTAGTTGGACTTGGTTGGACAAGGCACATAATTGAATTGAAGGCAGATATAGGTGTGGACCAGAACGGCAATTCCATGATTTTTTTTTCCTTTTCAAACTAAACTTACTAAAAATAAATTACAAGTTATAACTTAAATAAACTTTAGAAATTTTTTACCGTTAGTCAAGGTGTCATGAAGACTATTGTCAGTCAAATATGTACTTCTCTGATACGTGTCAATTGCTCTTTATCGCACTCAATCATTACTTTATATCACACTACTATCATTTTTCTATCGACCTCAACAGCTACTTGTTATTAAATTTAATTTTTCTATTAATTAAAAAAAATTATAAACATATTATATAATTTACAAAAGAATTATAATTTTTAATATTATAATTAATAAATATTCACATTGCTCATAATCAAGGTTGACAATTGACGAGAAAGAGGATAACATTCACATGAACTCTAAATTAAAATTATTTAATTGTTTTAATTTGTTTTTTATTATTAATTTTGATTTTTTGTTTAATCTCCTACCTTTGGAGAATATTTTAATTTAATTTTAATTATAGATTTTATTTTATTTTGTTTAAATACTTTAATTTTGTTAATAGGGATATTGAATATATGAAAAATATATTTTAATAATATTTAAGAAATATTTTTAAATATATTTAAGCGATGTAGTTAGTTAGAGCAACACGTAGCGCAACACCTCATGCGACATGAACGACATTTTATGATAATACTTAGAGCAAAAAGTAGGAGATTATTCGATCTCAACCGTTAAAGTTTTATTCCAATGAATTAAAATAGGTAACTAACGTTAGTGAGGACGACACCTTGAGATTTCTACAAAAGGGGATCTGAAAATTTGCCTATCATCCACAAAAGATACATTCATCTAAAACGTATCAAACTATCCCAAACCACGATTTTCTTCACTAGTCAATAGTAGCTCATCTCCCAAGTCGATTTACCATATTAGTTAAAAGAGACCATCAAAAGAGCTATCTATCTTAAGTAAGTTGTCCGTTAAATAATTACATTCCTAAAATACAAATTTAAGTTGGTACGCTTGTGCTTCTAACAAAAGAGTGTTAATGTCCTGAAGTAAAGCGAGGAACGGCCCCTGGACCTCCATTTCGGCTCTTCTGAGCTGCTGAAACCTACAGATAGAATGGACAACAACAGAAGAGTGAAGAGTCAGTTTGCATTTCTAAAAATTTAAAGCCCACCTTAGTTGCAATTCCACTTTAAAATTTCATATTTGTGTTTATTGGATCTTAAAACTAAATGTGTGATGATTTGCAAATATATACACACATTTTAAACGGTTGACTTATTATTTATAATATATAGACATACATATAACTTGATTAATAGCGTGATATATATATGTGTGCGCGCGCGAGAGAGAGGGGGGTTCAAAAACTCATTTAAAGAGCCTCTTCTGCACCTAACAAATTTGGGTGGATAAGGTCATGGAGAAAACAAACTATCAACGACTTGTTATTCCAACTCTACCATAAGTCGGAGCAAAGCAAATACCATACCTTTGTCCACATAGTAGAAATTTCGAACATAAATTATTTTAGATAGTATTTTACAATTATATTATCGATTTTGATATCTTATAATGTCAAATATGACAAAATACCAGTAAAATATCCAAATTGAATATTCATAACACAATTTGATTAGATACCATTGTAGTATAATATAACTACATACAATTTGACAAATTTCAGTTGCATTTGAAATGTTGTGTACATGCTCCTACACTAACTCAATTTTACATTTAAGTACCTCTTTTTTAGACAAAATTGCAGGTCACCTATGTGGTCAACGGGTAAGGTAGATTGGTCATACTTCCGAGTATTTTACCTCCAACATCTGGAAAACTTTCATGTTTTGGCATACACCTTACATCTCCATCCTTTTCAACCTGGATTGGATATTTAAGAATGTGTCCTTCCAATGGCTCTTTGAACTCTTCAGCTATGTACCTTTTCCAGTTCTCTTCTGCAACACTATTCACTTTCTTCACGCAGTCAAAACTTTTCGGATCCTTAAAGCAATCATCAATCCTTTTTAATCCCAAGTGCTCTGCCCAAAGTGACATTCTGTATCCATACACCTGCATTCATATAAGTTTCAAATGATAATGTTAATTTATCCATTTCTTGCAAACAGAAGTTGCAAATGATGCTGAGGCTGATATGATGCCTAATCGTGATATGTTCTAAGTTCAAATGACTCGTTTTTCCTTGAGATAACTAGACAAAGAGTTGGATGCAATTTGAATATTAGCATAAATAACCAACCTGGCCATGTGGATGTTTTCCCTTCTTGGCCCAAGTGTAATGAGGCTGATAAGCGCCCATGGCAATCTCTGTATCTCTTGAACCAGCCATTGAACGTTGGTTAATATTGGCAGAACCCAATATCACGTACTCATCATCTACGATCATTCCCTTCGAATGTACATATACCATGAATCGTCCATTCTCATATGAATCTGATTCCTGTCAAATTATAATCTCAAACTTAGCACAGCTCCACGTGGAAGAATTGCATTTTTGATCCTCTAACTCGACGTCATCTTCGTTTACGGTCCTATGAAATGTTAAATTTGCAAAATACGTCCTAAAATTGTATAAATCGAATAAAATTAGGTCAAAATTTCAGGATTTTTTTCATCCTTGGCGAATTGAACTAACAAACTGAGAATTAATCGAATTGAACTAGCGAATTAATGAATTAGCCAAATTGAACTAGCGAATTAATGAATTAGCCGAATTGAACTAACGAACAAATGAACTAAACAACTAATGAAATATAGAAAAAATTCAAGAAAGATTGAGAGTAATTAAAGTGGGTAATATAAATTTTTAATTTTCTTATTCAGTTCATATTCTTTTTAAATAATATGTTCAAATTATAAATTTTTTTTGAAGTATTGAATTTTTTTGAAGTTGTAGGGACCTAATTAAGTTTTTTTATATACTCAATGTCCTAAATTTGAGAATTGGATATCACTAAGGACTTTATTGCAATTTTTTGAAATTAATTTGGTCTTAATTGGTAACTTTGAAAAGTTATAGATACTTGATTTTAGGACCAAATACATAAATTTGATATTTTTCGTAGGACCAAAATCAAAGAGGACATTGAGTTAGAAGATCAAAATTGCAATTCTCCCGTACAGCTCCTCTACACGGAAACAAGTGACAAGCTATATTAGTTGTATGGGTTATTTAAGCAAAATCCATTTACGTACTTGTTAGACTTTGGTTATTATACTTGCATATATTTTCAAAAATGGCACTTTTCGAAGATTGTTCATATATGAAAGGACTCCATCCAGATTGTAGTGGATTGAACTGGATGGGAGCTGCTGTATACTATATCCTAACTAACCATGGACATGACTGCATAATATGGTTGCATACCTTGACATCAGATGCAAAACACCCTAGTGAGTGTCTCTTAGTTGTACGTTCAACTGAGAAGGGTTTGCCATTAGTGTTCACTGCTTCAGATTTAGGGGGGTTCTCTCTGTTTCCAAGACAGTAGAAATTCAGATAATCCTTTGGATGAGCATTCTCCAGATTACATCTCTTCAGTTCTTCAGCAATTATTTTGTACATCATTTTCATAGTCATACTCTGCAAAGCACATGTTTGAAGTGTAAAGTAGAAGCAGTATATATTGCGCACATAAAGAACATGACAAAAAACTTCTAAATATGACATTGAACATAAGCATATTTACTAGATTATGTTCATATATCTACATTTGGGTACCTAATTTATTATTTAGATCAGCTGCCCCCTTACCTGCCAATAAAGGATTTGTTGTATAGATGCAGATTTGGGATCACCTTCTGGCCACATTGGGATAACAGCATATACAGAAAATCGCTCATTTGCTCTTATTTTGCTGGTTATCTTTAATGCCAGTTCCATTGGGATCCGGTTGTTTGCACCTAAAAGCAGACTTATATTTTTAGTTCACAAGCAGAAAAGGCAGAGGAAGAAACAAATATAATTCTCATACAAATCAAGTTTTAGGTTCAAGCAGAAGATATTAACTTGAGTACTTGACAATCAGATAGATGCTATTTTCTAACTCATGTTAATTCGACCAGAATTGTGGTAAACACCATCTGAACAGGCATATTATATGGTAATTTCTTGATTCATCACTTTACTCTTTTGTTTCTTAAAGTCAAGTATAGTGGCATATCATGTTAAGAGAGGGATTCAATTTTGCATTATATTGCCATAGGACATTACATTACACTAGATGTCTTAATGCACTTAGGTGAGTCGAAACCATTTAAAAGAGATAACAAGAAAAACACTAAGAGCAAAGTGAAAGTAGCATACCAGGGTTTTCCGTAGAGTCCCAAGCATAAGATGAACCAATGAAGTACTGATTTTCAATGTATATGAAGTGCTGTGCAGATCTTATTGCCTGGATGTAAGCCATTTGAATGCTCCTGTCTATAGCAATATGTTTTTCAAATACTAGGTTCTGCACCGAAGTAAGTTTCGTTAGATTTTCATATGAAGAAGGAAACTTAATAAGCTTTTGTGATGCTTCAAACCAGATGCAGAAGCAGTGGTGTTCTTCAGTCATATAACAGTAAAATTTCAAAGAGTACCCTTTTTGCAGCCTCCTGGGGATTCTTGGGAAATCCTTTTGCTGAACCTGAATCGATAGATCGGAAAACCTGTTAAGCAAAATCATGTTTTAGTCACCTTGAGCACATGTTGATCTTCAAGTCTGGAATTCACAATTTGGAAAAGAACATGAAATAATTCATTACCTGAACATGCCAGTTTTCTCTATCATCTTCTTTGCAGACTCGCAATGAAGGATCAATAACTGCATTTTTAGGGGGGCTAGTTATCCATGGAATGTCAATGTGCTCTAGATCTATCAAGGCATCATCTCGCCAGGGTGATGTTTTTTTAAACTGCTTTCCAAATATCCAGTTGGCAGCTCTTTTCCACCTTTGTGCAAAGTTTGTAAGCACATCATAGGCAGCTGCGCCTTCTATTTTGCAGTGTAGATCATGCCATGGTTCTCTCGGAAACTTCACTCCAGACTATAATAATCACAAATGAACTCTAGTAACTTGGAAATTTTAAAGGGCACGTCAACATTAAGATATATAATAAGTACATTTAATTTAGTTCAGAGTGATAGGATTAGACATGAAAGTGGGATTTATTATCAGTACTTCAGTAGTTATACTGTATGCTTCATGAGGTGGGACTGGCTGCCCAAAATTCAGTTGTTCGTGAAAGTGAGATTCTCGAATTTTCTGTGTGAATTTATCAGATAACTAAGAAAATATAATGAATTTCTTACTAGAAAGTGTTTATTGCAGAAATCATCCTTGAAAACATCTTCATTATAGGGAAATAGTCGATGCTCAGGTGTATCATAGCGTCCATCAGTGAGATCTAGACCACCAATAAATGCAGTTATCCTCCTCTTGTGGTCACTACCTTGGGTGTCCACAATCACACATTTCTGATGATGAGAATATATAGTTCCGACAACCTGAACAAGACACAGGCAAAAATTATGTCAGCCCTCTACGCAGATTGTTTCCACATCTTCTTTGAGCAGAATTTGGGGAATATCCATAGGAAGTTCAGCCACAAAAACCTAAAGCGTTATTTGTTTGGTGTATATTCAGATACAAGCCCTTGCCACAGGCTAAATAATAAACATAAATTAGATTAGTGAAATACTGAAATGTGAATCAGACAGTTATTACTTGCAGGTTTATCCCCTAACAATCTGATTGTTGCACCAGAGCAGTCATAACTCGTTGATGGTTTCATTAACTTCAAAGTTTGATTCCAATGAAAAGATTTTAATACCTGCATGATTGTGGTCTTTGGATACACCACACTGAAAATACTGAACTATTTATAGAAGGATAGATAAACACATACATGTTGCTTAATGAAGCTAAGCTTATCACTTGCATAACGGGGAGCCAGCGTACAAATGACACTGGAGTGCTTGAAAAACTTCCGAGTTTCTTCATCATGAGTAGCCATCACTCCTTTCTGCATAGAAGCTTCAGAATGGATCAACACACTTATGTGACAGCTACGTCAGCTTTGTAAAAGAATGACCAAGAGATCATAGCTAAATGGAGCACCAGAATCCTCACCGTTTTAAGGTAGACTTTCCTTTGAGAAGTCCTATCATCCCAGACCAACAACAAGACCCTCACCCCTTCTCGTGACTTGTGCTTCAACAACTCCCCCAGGGTCTCTTTTCCTATAGGTGGCAGTTCCATAGTACTCTCCCTCACCAGCCTTACCTTGTCATATATTGACCATCCCATCAAATACACCATATGACGTGCCTCTAATATGGCATGGCATATATCCTCCCAACACTTGTTATGCACAAAATATGTATTATCATCAAGTTCTATCTCCGGCATCTTGTTAGTCACATGAGCATCTTGGTATAGCGTCACCCTTCCTCCCGGCCGCATAGGAAAATAACTTTGCTTCAGTTCAAAATCCCCATCAATTCCTTTCGAATATATTGGGTTTTTGTCACAGGGAGTGAATTTCATCTTTAAATGGATAGTAGGCTTAGGAGTCTTCCTAGATGATCCATTCACGTCAAACGAACGGTCAATCTCGCCAGAGGCAATATTCGTTGCCAGTACCTTGGCAATGCCAATGTGATCCGCACCAAACACATCATGGTCCTTCACATGGAACTCAACCTGGAACACTCCAAATTGATTACTAAGAATGACAGCATACTGTAACGTCACAAAAATGATAATGAGTATTCATCAGGCTCATATATATAGTCATATACCAGTAAATGGATATCTCCTTATCGTGTACGGCTGTCGATTCAATGAGGGTACAACAATTAGTGTTTTTAGCAGCTCAAGCAGTAAACTAAGCTTGGTTAATTCATCTAATTTAGCAGCTCAAAGTAGTAGAGTTATCAAGTTAGGTTAATTGCTCCAAAATGGGGAAAATTGCTCAAGCTAAGTAAAAATAGATTCACCATGTAAAAGTTTTAGAACAACTATATTGCATAAAAAAGAGTTTGCAGTCCATTTTGAATTCCTTAACAGAGATTAGTAACTCACCAATATAACAAGTTCTCGAATCAACCGATAAACAAATTGAAAACAGAACACAATGCGATCGATTAAAAGCTACTAGAATCCCAAATTGAAGCTAAATCTGACCTTAGAAACACGATGAGCCAACGGAATGTGGAATTTCTCGTTCCATTCGGGATTCTTAGAGTTGGTTTTGACCTGAGTACGAGCAACACAAGCACCGGCTAAACAAACCTTGACGTACGGATCGCTGGTGATACGCTTACTGACAACTCGGTTTCGCAGTGGTAATTGATCGTCGATTTCGTTTGAATCGGAATGCTTGCGGAAGTTGAGGGCGGAGATGCAGCGGCGCAACCGTTGGGAGGACAAGTCCATGTTGGGAAGGTTCTTAGCTCCAAAGATTGTGAGTTCGAGGTCTCCATGGAGGTAAATCGATTTTTCTGCTGCTAGTTCATCTCCATTTTCACCCATTGTGTTGTAGTAGCTGACTAGCTTCTTCTGTTCTGATTGAAGAAGAAGAAGAAGATCTCTCTCTCTCTCTAGCTCGTTGAATTTGGTTATTTGGGGGGAAAAGTCTTCAGTCTGTTATTGGAGTCTGGACCGGACCAGACCAGACAATCCCGGTCGGTCTGGTTCAGTTCCGGTCTGTGTTTCTGTTCAGACCGAAATATTAACCACCCCTGCATTGCCCATTTTGGCCCGTCGATTACCCCATGTGTTTTAAAGTTAAGTACAATATGTACTGAATGATGTTCTGCCTGACACGCGCTTAACATAGTATTTTTCTCAGCATGCTCGTCAGATCCGGCAACATTAAACCGACACATTTGGTTATGATGAAACTCTAGCGACACTGTACAAGAATTGAATGGCTCTAGAGTTGAAGTAGAATGACGGTTTGAGAATGATAGATCGAGAAGTAATATATGCACAAGAGTATTTCTGCCTTTATAAAAAATAAAGAAGCATTGAAGCGTTTAATAAAATGCAAGGTGTTAAATAGGGTCAATATTGGAGTGAAGGTGGACTAATTTATCTTCTTCATCTGTGATTACATTATGTCAACTACAATATGTCATTTTCATGAGTCATGCCAGTTCAACACAGATTAGATGTACCTTAAGTTTTTGGAAATCACATGCCCCTCATCATGCCAGTTCAACACAGATTAGATGTACCTTAAATTTTTGGAAATCACATGCCTCTCACGAGTCATGTCAACACCATTGGTGGTAAATTTTCAATTTAACAAATCCCAACTTGTATCACATAAAAACTAGTATACAATCTCATATAGCACGTGGTTCTCACCGTTCTATTATTGGTATTATAAGACGTTGCAGATTCGATAAAAGTTTCTGGTGTTGACACTTTCATGAATGAACAAGTTCATGGAATCAATCAGAGCAGGAAAACTCTGGAGATTTTGGTATTGCAGATGTTTTAAATACATTAATGAGTATTAGCGTGTCTTTTGGTACAAGAACTAACAGGAAAACTGCAATTACAAGTATAATCTGTGAAGGTTCTATTCACATGGTAAAATTGTGTGTGCTAATTTAATACCTCCAAATCCCTTCTGGGACATTGCTGTACAGACTAAGGACATGACTTCTAATCTAAGCTTTATGTAGTTAAAGCATCAGGAAGATTAGTCGGAGCCCCCAGTATCTTACCACCAACGTCTGGAAAGGTTTCATGCCCGGGCAAAGATCTTACCTTTCCGTTAGCTTCGACCAGAATTGGATATTTAAGAATATGTCCATTTAATGGATCTTTGAAGTCCTCAGCTATGTAACTTTTCCAATTATCTTCTGCAACTCTGTTCACTTTCTCCAGACATTCCAAATTTTCTGGTTCCTTGAAGCAATCCTCAAGCATTCCCAGATGCTCGGCCCATAGTGACATTCTGTATCCATATACCTGCATTTTCATGTATACGTTTTGAATGATATTGTGAGAGCCATAAATTTCATGAATGTGACAGTGCTATAGAATAGACTAAGATACATATTGAATAACCAACCTGTCCATGTGGATGTTGTTTCTTCTTAGCCCAGGTGTAACGAGGCTGATAGGCACCCATTGCAATTTCTGTATCTCTTGAACCAGCCATCGAACGTTGGTTAATATTGGCAGAACCCAATATCACATACTCGTCGTCTACAACCATCCCCTTCGCGTGTACATAAATCATAAATCTTCCAGACTTTTGTGAAGCTGATACCTGTCGGATTAAATATCTTATATAAATGCAGACATGTGGCTTGGAATATGAGTGGGAACGAGAAGTACAGCACGTTACGAACACTTAATGACTGTAACCAGTATAGAGTTTTCATACAGAAGGAGATATGTTTCTTTTAAATAATTCGAAAAAATACACATATTTAATAAGTTTGAAGTCTATTATATGAATGATATAAGATGAGATTTTTACTATATTTCCACTTGAAGAGGGTGAGCCAGTCCCATTCATTTCTTCAGGGAATTTTTCTCTATTTCCGAGACAGTAGAAATTCAGATAGTCGGTTGGATGAGCATTCTCCAATTGAGCAGACTTCAGTTCTTGAGCAATTAATTGGTACATCATTTGCATTGTTTGGAACTACAAGAGCAAATTCATGAAGTGTTAATATCAGGATCTTACATTTGACAAACAGGAACAACAACATTATGATAAATGAGCATTAAATAGTGGATATTGTCATTGAAAAGAATATACTAATAAAGTGCTGCAATGTTTTATGCTCACAGTTTTGCTCTAATTAATATTACTGATTGAGAACTAAAAAAACAATCCGTAGCCTACAACCATAACAAAAAAAAGGGTAACATTTCTCATAATTTATGTTCTGATTTCTTCAGAAATTGCTGTCTACTCACTGTCATGGTATACATATTGATCTGATCACATTTGTTTTACTACTTTTCTACTCAAGCATTAGAAATTAGTTCGTTTTCATGAACTGCGAAGATACACAGTATTCATGGTAAATTATCTTACATGTGCAGTATCAGTTTTTCGTCAGATTAAATTGCCATTGTCCACCTACATCTACTATCCTTATAGGGAACTTGGATTTATTTCCGAAAATGTAAGCCAGCAGCAACAAAAAAAGAAAAAGAAAAAAGGTAGGCATGTTATTGTGATCTGCCACGTTACCTGCCAGTAGAGGATTTCTTGTACGGACAAAGAATCAGGAGCACCCTCTGGCCACATTGGGATAACAACATATACAGTGAATCGCTCTTTTGCTCTTATTTTGCTGACAATTTTTAATGCAAGCTCCATTGGTATTAGATTGTCTGCACCTAATAAAAGGAAAGAAAATAAGGCAAAAAGGAGGACAAAAAAAGAACGCATGTGGAAGATTTTCCCAATCTTGATGTACTTTACAGGTTAATGCACTTTAACTTCAGTAATACCTAAGAGTATTGAAACACAGCTAGTGATATACTCATATCAAACTCAAATCGTGAAAGCAACATATATACCAGCATCTTTGTAAGAGGGCCAAGCATAGGAGGAACCGAGGAAATATTGGTTCTCAATGTATATGAAGTGCTGTGCAGATCTTATTGCTTGGATATAAGCCATTTGAATGCTCTTGTCTACCACCAAATTTTTCGCTACAACAAGGTTCTGCAAGAAACAAATTATAATGATTTCTCATGGCCTTTTCTGCAAACCACAGATTAGATTAAAAGTATATGGTGCCTGTAAACTAGCTGTATGGAAAATTAAAGTTCGAACGATTACTTGTTCTGCAGCTGCCTGGGCATTTTTGGGAAAGCCTTTAACTGAACCTGAATCTATGGATCGAAAAACCTGCATTAACACAAGTTCTAGTTTCAGCCACTTATATTGTTTAAAATCAAAAGGAAGGTACAGAAAGTCACCAACCAAGGAATATGTTAATAATCAATGGCGAGGGTGGAATAAAGTTACAAGATTCATAACCTGAACATGCCAGTTTTCAGGATCATCTTCCTCGCAAACCCACAATGATGGATCGTCATTCGGAACAGATTCTGAAGGACTATTTATCCATGAAATACGCTCAATCTTTATCAAGGCATCGTCATGCCAGCGTGATATTCTTTTAAACCGCTGTCCAAGCTCTGACCATTTTGTGGCTTTTCTCCACCTTTGCTCAAAGTTCTTGAGCACATCATAAGCAGCAGGCCCTTCTATTTTGCAATGCAGATCGTGCCATGGTTGTCTTGGGCCCTTCACTCCTGGCTTTATAGGAATTAAAAAATAAACTGTTAGTCTGCTTATAAATAGAGGCAATGAAATATTAACACAACCTACAACTATTTCATGAATAACAGGCTGCTTATCAATTAAACCAAATCTATTACAGTTACGGACTGATGACAGATAAAGAATGGCAAACCAGAGGGAGACTACCAAAATTATAACAAAGAAGAAATAGAGGGGATATAATGCTACGCTTAAAGGTACTCATTAGATATCCAAATTGCTGTGCTTGCCCTAATATTTTACGTATAAATACAACAACTTCTTACAGAAAGAGTTGGATTGTGAAAATCATCTTTAAAGACAGTATCGAGGTCTCTAAATAGTCGGTGTTCAGGTGTATCATAGCGTCCATCACAGAGATCTAGACCACCAAGAAATGCTGTGATCTTACGGTTGTTACCGCTGCCTTGGGTGTCCACAAGTACACACTTTTGATGATGAGTATATAACGTTCCAACAACCTGAACACAAGCAACAAAAATTGATCCAATGACCATTGTGAAACAGATATTTTAGGTAATTAATGTTTTAACTTTAATGCTACACTATCTTCTTAAAAAGAACGTACCTGCTGCTTAAAAATGCTAAGCTTACTGCTTGCATATCGAGGGGCCAGGACACATGTAACAGATGAGTGTCTGAAAAACTTCTTAGTTTCTTCATCATGAGTTTGCATCACTCCAGCCTGCATAAAAACTTACGTATATAATATGGGTTCCATTATGCTCTGAAGCAAACGTTCCAGTATGAGCCTAAAAGAACTACTCGTGACAATAATTCTTACCGTATTAATGAAGAATTTATTGTGTGAAGTCTTATCATCCCAAACCAACAACAACACTCTCACCCCTTCTTGCGACTTATACTTCAACAATTCCCCAAGAGTCAGATTCCCACCACTTGGCAACGGCCTAGTAGGCTCTCTCACCAACTTCACCTTGTCGTAAATTGACCATCCTACTAAATACACAAAATGGTGTGCCCCTAATATGGCGTGACATATATCCTCCCAACACTTGCCATGCTCAAAATTTGTATCATTATCTAGCTTAATCTCCGGCAGCATCCCATCAATAACATGAGCATCTTGGTAAAGCGTCAACTTCCCCCCATGCCGCAAAGGAAAATAACTCGCCTCTAGTCCACGATCTATTTCTAACCCTTTAGAATACATCGTGCTGCTGTGACATGGATAAAATGTCATATGCAAATGAACGGCAGAGTTCGGCTTGGGAGTCTTCCCCAAGGTTCCAAGCACTGGAACCCATAGGTCAATCAGCTCCCCGGAGGCAATCTTCTTTGCTGATATGCTGGCAATGCCGATAAGATCAGCACCAAACACGTCATTGTCTTTCACTTGGAAGTCAACCTACATGTTTTTCCAAATAACACATAAACATCTTATGTAACATCTGGTACCGGCGGTACGTTTAACTTTCTAAACTTAATCACCTAGTAAATATCACCTAATTAACGATTCCTTGCTTCACAGAATCACAGGCTAACTGAATGGATCACAAATTTCGTATTAATTTCATGTACAGAATATTCAAACAGAGCAACAACCTGAGATTACTGGTTTCATCGATCATTTACTAAATAAAAACCTCGCAATTAATAATTTCATGGCAAGCTAATTTACTGTAGATTACAAATTTAGCATAACATTGAAGCAGAGCGAAATCTGAGATTACTGAAATCAACGATCATTTACAGAATAAAAACCTCGTAGTCAATGATTTCCATCGAAAGTTAATCAAACAGATCACTAATCTAATAAATACAGAAGGTACATTCTCGAAATGAATTTCGCATTAAATTGATCATGCACATGACTGAAAAATGTAAAAATTCGATCGATCAATCAACACGAACCTGAGAAACAGGATGAGCTACGGGGATTCTGAAATGCTCATTCCAAACCGGATTCTGAGAATTCGAAATCACCCGAGTCCTCGCAACCCGAGCTCCAGCTAGAATCACGGTAACGTACGGATCGCTGGTGATGATATTACGCCGGTGGTGGTGATCGCGCCTTTTCCTGGTGGCGAACGGCTTCCGGCAATCAAAGGCCGTGAAGCAGCGGCGAAGCCGCTCGGAAACCAGGTCCATGTTCGGCAGGTCACGAGCCTCGATGATTTTGAGGTCGAGGTCTCCATGGAGATAAACGACGTCGTCGTTTTCGTTGTCTGACATTGTGGCTGTGGCGGGTGGTGTTTGGGTTTCTCCACCGCAGCCAACGGTGGCGAAGTGGCGGATTAAATGGTGGTTGGTTGTGGTGATGAGCTTAATTAATTTACTGTGTACGGTGGTTTAGAGTTTGAATGACGTGATTTGAGTATGTTATTGTTTGTTAGCGATTAGGAGTATTTGGAGACACATGGTTGATGGTTTTGGATTTGATTATGGAGGTGTTGTTATAATTAAGTTTTTCGGGATTTAAGGGTTCAGAATTGGCTGGTGTTTAAGTTCAAGCATATTGTGAAATGGTGAAGAAAGATGGATAGATGCTTCTTTTTAAAAGTTTCAACTTTTTGGATTTTGGCTATAAAAATGGTGGGAACTGAATGGTGAATTATACTAAGAAGAAGTTTTAACTTTTTAATCAACTCCAATTATAAGAATGAAATTATTTTGCCATACATTAATATTAAAAACTGAAAGTAAAAAGATAAAAAGATACAAATAACATATTACTTCCCATTTTTGAAAAATGAGGTGAAGTCTTGATATCTTTTGGCCGGCCATGTTGGGTAGGTGGGGAATTAGTTGTCTAATTAAGTTATTATCATATATGAGAATTTTGATAATTGAGTCTGTGACTCTCTTTATTGATTCTTTATTGATTCACTGTGTATATAAACACGAAATATTAACACAAGTTACAGTAGAATAAGGAAACTAATATTATAGCTAAATTATACTAACTCTATTCTAACTAGACTATTAATATGATAAATATTCTACCTAATATTTACATATTATATCACACCCTCGCAGTCGAAACTGGAGAACCACGAACACTGAGACTGTCGCTAAAATTATCAACTAAAACCAGTGGAAGTCCCTTAGTAAAAATGTCCGCAATCTGATAACGAGTAGGAACATGAAGTACCCAAACTTGTCCTTTAGCAACTTTTTTCACGAACAGAATAAATATCCATCTCTATATGCTTAGTTCGCTGATGTTGTACTGGATTTCCCGAAAGATTAACAACACTAATATTATCACAATAGACCAGAGTTGCTTTGTGAATTGGACAGTGTAGTTTCAATAGCAAATTATGCAGCTAGCATGATTCTGCAACGACATTAGCAACACCTCGATACTCTGCCTCAGGACTGAATCTTGATAATGTTGGCTGACGTTTTGAAGACCAAGAGATCAAGTTATCTCCAAGAAACACACAGCAACCAGAAGTCGAACAGCGTGTATCCGGGCATCCACCCCAATCGACATCCATGTAGGTGGTCAAATTTGCATATGCAGACGAATCGAGATGTATACCCAATGTGAGAGTGCCCTGGAGATACCGAAGAATTCGCTTAAGAGCATTCATATGACTATCACGAGGATCATGCATATGGAGGCATACTTGCTGGACCGCATAAGAGATATTTGAGCGAGTAAAAGTCAGATATTGAAGAGCAACAGCCAAACTCCTATACTGTGTAGGATCCGAGACTGGATGACCTGTAGAATTGTTGATCTTCGGTTTCGTATCCACCGGGGTCAAGGTCGGCTTGCAGGAGGACATGCATGCTCTCTCAATGATGTCTTCTGCATATTTGCGTTGGGATAGAAACATTCCATGTTAATGTCGAGTGACACTAATACCAAGAAAATAATTCAATGGACCGAGATCTTTCTTGCAAATTCAGAGGCAAGAAAAGTCATAATCGAGCGGCGAATGGAATCTGATGACGACACCAAGACGATGTCATCAACATAGAGTAGAATGTATGCCATATGAGCCCCATGTCGATAAATAAATAACAAGTTATCCGCCTTGCTATTCACGAAACTGATAGATGACACAGAATCTGCAAATCGCTTGTTTTAAACCATATAGTGACTTGTGAAGGAGGCAAACATAGTCTGGGTGAGTGGAACCTCTAAACCCCATTGGTTGATGCATGTATACTGTCTCATGAAGATCACCGTGTAAAAAAGCATTCTTTACATCAAGTTGATGAATAGACCATTGCTTAGATAGAGTTAAGCTGAGAACCGTTCGAATCGTAACAGGTTTTACTACCGGGTTGAAAGTTTCACCACAATCAATACCAACTTGTTGAGTTTTACCATCCCCACAAGTCGAGCTTTATGTCTTGCAAACGAGCCATCCGAGTTAACTTTATGAGCAAAAATCCACATAGACCGAATAATGTTCACCCCCGCAGGACGATGTACCAATTCCCAAGTGTTATTTTGCATAAGTGCATCAAATTCTTCTTCCATAGCTAATTTTCAGTTTGGGTCACAAAGAGCTGCAACCGGAGTCCGAGGAAGAGGAGATTTCTGAACCATTGCAACATTAACATAATCCGGACCAAAATACTTAAGGTTTCGGTGAGATTTACGAGGAGGAGGGGGTTGAACCGGTTGTGGTTGATACAAAACCGAGGTGTTTGGTGGTGAACCGGGTCCGGACGCAGCCGAAGGGAGCAAACCGGGCTGGTAGAGCCAACTCGTTGTCGAACCGGCTGTAACACTGTTCGAACCGGGCTAGAGAGCAGTACCGGGTTGGACGGCTGCTGGTCCGGTCTGGAAGGTGACCGTATCCTTTGGTCTGATTGAGTAGTGGCCTAAACCGGACTGAGATGCGGCGATACTTGCTGGACATGGCTGGGAGGAATCACTTCGCGCGACCTGGTCATCGGATGTTGCAGCCGTGCGGTCCAGGTTCAATGCGGCTTGGCTTAGTCGGGCAGCCGGTGGATGAGCCAAAGGAAGGAGCATGCGATTATCACAAACCTCATTAGTAACTGAGCGGTGTGTCTTCACGTTGGCATATGGAAAAGTCATCTCATAAAAAATAACATGTCGAGACACAATGATCTTGCGAGTTGACAAATCATAGCACTTGCATCCTCTATAATTCGTCGGATACCCCAAAAAATACAAGGTGTAGAACGAGCTTGCAAGTGGTAGACGGAATTAGAGGATAACACAAACACCCAAAAACCCGGAGATGAGAGTAAGAAGGCTTACGCTGATAGAGTACTTCAAGCGGAGAGGCATTAGCTAGAAGCTTGTTAAGTAATATATTCAGCTGATAGGTAGCCATTTGAAGAGCATGATGCCAGAAGGAAAGTGTCAACGATGCATGTGTCAACAAAGTACGAATGATATTATTGATGGACCGATCTTCCTCTCAGCTTCCCATTTTGAGAGAAAGTATGAGGACAAGATAAGCGGAAACTCATCCCATTAATTTCACAAAAGCGAGTAAACTGGCTATTAGCATATTTTTTCTCATTATCACACTGGATATTTTTTATATTTCTTTCAAATTGAGTCAGGATATGAGTACGTAATTCTAGGAATTTAGTAAACACATGATTTCTTGGCAATAGGAAAAGTCCATAAGAAATTGAAAAAAATATCAAGGAAAAGAACATAATAGTGATGTCCAAGAGAACTCAAAACAGGAGTGGTCCAAAGATTACTATGAATAATATCAAAAGGTAACAATGTATTTGACAAAGAAGAATCGAAAGGCAATCTAACATGTTTTCCTAGAATGCAAGAATGACATGTACTTGATTGAGTAGACTTTTTTATAGTAATACTACGATCTAGTCTAAGCGAATTCAAAATAGCTGGTCCTAGATGTCCTAGGCGAGCATGCCAGATTGGAGGAGAGAAGGTAACAAACACATATGATGTGGAGGCTGGAAGTCGGATGGATGGGAGTGGGTAGAGGTCTCCCTGACTATCACATCTCATGATGGCTATCCCCGTCTGTAAATCCTTCACAGAAAACCCACTAGGATCAAACTCGATAGAAACAGAGTTATATGTAGTAAACTTGCCAACGAAAATAAGGTTCTTAACTAGGTGAGGAGCATGTAAGACATTCCGTAAAGCTGAAGGAGGATTAGGAAAAGATAAGCATGTATGACTCGACCCATGGATAGGAATAGAATGACCACTCCTAACAATAATACGATTAGTTTGCTTGCTCATAGGCAAATAAGGAGAAAGATAACCATTGGAAGATGTCATATGGGAAGACACTCCAGAATCCATATACAAGTTGGTTCCTACTGTAAAGTCATGGTGTGCATAGCAGCTTCCACATCCGTTGGAACATACGACCCTTGAGGGGCCATAGTTGTTGTATAAACCCGAGGGGAAGGGGATGTGCCCACAACACTAGATGGCGTGCGAGTTTTTGGAGCAATAGTATACCTTGGGGTCCAATGCTGAGTGGGAACTGGACTAGGAGGTGGTTGCGGTGCTGGAACCCATAGCCAATGCCCTTGGGGGTCGGCGAGGGAAGTATGTTGGGG